>JAQJVL010005498.1:0-34991 GCA_035578905.1 Stictocephala bisonia | reverse complement strand
AAGGAAAATCAGCTGGCCACCGAGCTGATAATATTAGTGATAACGGCAGGAGGGCGGACGATCTGACGTAACACTCCAGCCAGTCTTCTACCAACCAGTGCCGGGTCGGGATGATAGCGCTATCTAAATGTATTTTATGTTCGTGTCACCGTGTGTTCTGTGTTTTTAATGTTTAATTTTATGTGATTGACGAGTTGCAAGCTTTGAAAATGTTGTGATAGCAACGAAACATGTCAGCTTAATAAAGCGTTTTATTGGATTATTGACGGAGGTAAGAGTAGCCTAGTTTGTCAAAATAATAGTCCAGGGGCCATAAACATGAATTTTAATGATACAAATGACTCTACTAGAGCAAAGTAGAGCATTCTTAAAATGTCCTTGGAGCAAAATTTTGACATTCTGTAAATTGCATAAATTCCTGAGGTTATTTTATTTACAACATGGTTAACGTGTTGGTTCCATGTAAGATTTTGATCAACAATTAAGCCCAAAACTTGTTTTGATTGAACAACTTGCAATTTTTTATTTTGGAAATTAATAACTGGATTTACAGAATATCTGCTTTTTCCTGCTGTAAATATCATAAAATTAGTTTTATTCATGTTCAGTAAAAATTTATGCTGATTTAAAAAGTTATCTATCTTAATCAAACAATCTAAAGATTGTTTTTCTGTTATGTACGGATGTGTCACTAATTTTAAGGCTGGCATCATCAGCATAAAGACAGAGTTTAGTGAACAGATTGTTAATGAATCAAAGCGAAGGCCCCTTACGTAGCATAGGAATAAGAGAGGTCCTAATATAGACCTTTGCGGTACACCATGCTGTATCTCAGTAAGAGATGAGCAACTGGAAACTGTGACTGTCTTTTAAATATTTAATCTCAACATATTGTGCTCGATTGGTTAAATAAGATCTAAGTCATTTTAAAGTATTTCCATCGATTCCCAATTCCCCAATTTTTTGTACTAGAAGAAGATGTGACATACTGTCAAAAGCCCTGCTCAGGTCTTTTTTTATTATAATTTTATTTTTTTTTATTGTTTTTTTTTTCATGTAAGTAATAGTTTTTTGTTTTCTTCTTTGTTTTATGTTCTTTCACGCTTGATGCTTAATTTGCTTAGTTTTAATTATCTTAAAACTCTAATTTCGTATTGTTGTTAAGCTTGTAAATAATGTACTCAGCAGCAGTGAACACGTATGAACTCTTAGATATACTCATTGTAGTTATGTATTAATTTTTCTTTATGAGGTTAAGTGTAAGAGAGGACCTAATGGTCCTAACTTTGCCTCACAAATTAAACTTTTTTTCATTTCATTTCAGGTCCAGGAATATTCCTACTGTTTTTCTCCTTTGTCAACAGAATTGATTATCGAACCCATAAAATCTAATGCTGCAGTTGTAACAGATCTACCAGGTCTAAAGCCATGTTGCTCTTTATCATGTAAAACATTTGCTTCAGATATATTGCAAATTTTATTTAAACTGCTTTTTCATATAATTTAGAAAAGGTTGGCAATAAAGATAGAGGTCGATAATTTGTTAAATTTTTAGTATCTGATTGTTTAAACAGTAGATTGAAAAATTCCGCTGATTAAAAAAGAATTAATTAAGTGTACACTGGGCTTGGCTAATTGATTTTTGGCATACTTCAATACAAGCATTAGTATTTCGTCAATCCCAATATGTGAAAAATGTATTGTATTTTTCACGAAATGATGGCAAATGTCCACCAACCTTTGTCTTCCTCATCTGATACTCTATCATTAACAAATTTCAAAAACAAAGTTAATTTATTATCAAAAGAATTGAGTATTTTCAAAATGTCCTCGTCTGTAACCGGCCTGAAACAAAATGTTGTCCTCGGAAGGCAAGCAGAGCCAAAAAGTTCCATTGACAGGTGTACCCTGATTCTGTGCCAAGAGAGGAAGTATCGATGAGTTCACATAGTTGTTAAAATAGTTATTGAAAATGCAACTTATTTCATTAGTTTCAGTAACAACTTTACCAGTTCTTGGTCTGATGTAAATATACTTAGTAAAATAATTATTTGAAGTCATGTAATAAAAAAAATCTTTATTATTTCAATGCAATTTTTAAAGCTTATTCTAATTTACTGCAGACAAATAAATTGTGTTGATTAGTTTAAAATAAGGTTAACACATTATAAAAATGAAAAATTTGTCATTCTATATTTATGAATTTAAATGTTTAACAATGGTAAATTTCATCAATACCATTTTATAACACTCCCTATCATATCTAAGCTTAATAGCTAAAGAAATAATAAAACACAAAAATAACATCATAAAAATGAGGATCTCAAGAAATACAGACTTATATTGAATTCTGTAAAAAAAGAAAATTTTTCTATATATATTTTAGTATGCATTTACAAAGTAATAATATAAAATACTGCAACAAGAAAATTTGACCTGAAAATTATGTTATTTCTTATACTTACATACAAATACTTATAATATGAGAAAATTTGTTTTACACAGCAACATTTATACAAATTAATAGATTTATATTATTGCTGTATATTTAAGTCCTTCTAAGTTATCATGGTATATGAACCACTCTCTCAATATTTCCAGAAACCTACTTTAAACATTTCATATGCTCTGGAATCAAATTATACAGTTTTGGTGCTAAGTAATTGAGGGTATTCCTACAAAATTAGTCTTTGGCTTTGGGACTCCCCACTTCTCAGCCTATATATGCATTAACAAAATTAGGAAAGAGCTTACTGCTTGTACAAAACATTTTAAGTAATCTACATACACATATTTCAAGTCAGATGAAACAAGGGCACGACGGTTCTCTCAAACATTTCCCCATTATTAGCTGCAAGTACCACTTTTAAAGTTGTTTTGTAGGTTCCAACTCAACATATAACCCCATATTCTGACTTACTTTGTACAAGAGCAAAGTATAATGTGCACATTTTGCTAGTGGACATACCTCCCGCAGGTAATAAAAGGACCAAATTGTCAACTAAAACTTCAACTAGTTAAGTAGGCCTTCCAGTTCAGTTCCTTATCTAAAGTTACTCCTTTACTCCACTTTATCCTTATTTCCTATGTGAGGACAAAATAAAGAATCTATTTGATAGGTAATTTACACATTTGTAAATAATAATCTTACTCATCTTTACACAACAATTTCAGCATTTTAGTGACTAAATTAGTATTCATCTTTTCTTCTGAATCTATTTTAGATTGTTCCACATACAACAGAGTTGTATCATCAGCAAACACAGTAAGCAGTAATTTGACAGTTTAAGTTAGCTTTAAATAAATCATTCACGTTATCAACAAATAATACTGCCCCTAACACTAAACCCTGTGGTAAGCCATGTTTTATTCCATCAATCCGACTAAATATCATATTTATTTTAACACAATGTTGCCTCTAATTAAAGTAAGTAGTGAACAAATTGTGAGCGAGACCAAGAATCCTGTAATCAGTTTTTTTTTTTTTTTTTTTTTTAAGAAGTCAAAGGACGTTTTATTTATGAGAAGAAGGTGCTTACATATTTTCCATAATTTAAATACCATCAGTTACATACTGAGGTTGTAAAATTCTGAAGTGTATTCTCAGAGTTTGGATTAGCTCTAAAACTGTATTGATCTTTTAGTAAAAATTTGTATTTGTTAAGCAAAACAATTTTTCTTTAATGATTTTCTCCATTACTTTAGAGAGTATCGGGGTTAGAGATTGGTCTAAAATTACTGCAAAGCTCGGAGAGACCACTCTTATAGTGTTATTCTGCATGTTGCAAACTTTTCTGTGACTTTGTCTATGCATGTACAATGCCTTACAACAATAAAATATTCCTGATTTCTATAGATTGGTAAAACAGCTAATTTCAATTTGTCTGGACAAACTACAGATTTAAAACATAAATTGATTATAAAAGTATGTACTTGATTGATATATATTTTTAATTATATTACAGTGAATTCCATCATACCCGTGATTGTTCCATTTTTAAGGGAATGAAAATTTTAACGTCTTCTAGAATAACTCCGCTTATGAAAAAGCACAATTTTCTTCAATAGTTTTGAAAACATTGAATGTTTTGAATTGAATGTTTCAAAATGTTGTGTATCACGTTATTTTCTAAAACATTTTGAACAACTGAAAAATAATTATTGAATTCATTAGCAACCTTTTCTGGATTGTTAAGTAATGTATTATTTACTTTAATAGAAAAAGGATCATTTTTACTGCTTCAGGTCGCTTTTCAGTTCCCTAAACCTTTTCTAAATTTATTCTCATAGTATTGCAATTTGGCCAGCCTACTATCACAATTGCAGTTTGTTTCTAAATTCAATATAACAATCTAAATGTAGCATTGAATTTTAAAATTTCTTGAAAATCTTTGTTTATTTTCTTTATTCTGCTACAGAGATTGTTTACTGTCCTATACTTCAATTTTACATATTTTTTACTAATATTTATAGTAATTCAAATTTAAATTCAGTTTCAATAAACGTGGTTCAAATATGTCATAAGTAAATGAGGGACTATCACAGCTGTATACATCTAACCAGTCTTCCTCATCTAAGAGAGCATTTAATTATCGTAGTCAACCAGAATATATGAGCGGGCAGGGGTTGCTGATAAGACTAATGCTCAACAGACATACAGACGGTCTTATCTAATAGTGGTAAGTGACATGACACTCAACCACCTCTGCCTTAACAGACAGCCAACTCTTTCTTCTTATTCTTGCATACACATGATCTATATAAGAGACAGACCATTCTGTTACTCTAGTGGGTTTGTTTATTAGTTCTTTAAAAAACTAAATTTGCAAGGTTAAAAAATGCTGGAGCAGAGACCTTTTTATACGAAGAAAGAATTTTATAACTTGTGACTCTCCACTGTTACTTAGAAACTTATATTCAACAATACCAATGCCTTGATTTTTTTACTGTACAAACATTGTAACGCTTGACACCATTACAATTATCCATGAATATGTAAATTATGTAAATAAAGAGTTCTATTGTTGGGAATAAAAAAACATGTTTCCTTTTCTTTTCATCTTTATACTGAATAAGTATACTAACCACTTCAAGTGAAATGCTTTGATCAGGTGTGGTTATTCCAATGTCACTTTGATCCTCTGGTATGGCAGTATTTGTATTTTCTTCAATATATTGATTGATGTTTATATTTGAATCTGCAATAAAACCACATAAACCTCTATGGCATAATTAATTTTGTACAAAAGCCAAGTAAATTTATTATTTTATATTTTAATTCATATATTTCATAAGTGTTAACTTTTATATACAGGGTGAATGGTACGTGGTGTTTAAAAATTTAAGGGCTTAAACTACATGCTTGGGGCTACTTAAAAACGCAAATTTCAGTTTTATATGCCAAATGGTTAGAGTGGTATGTTCAAATTAAGATTTTTTTTAAATCGTGGGCCTAACCATAAAAAAGCTTTATTACTTACACAAAAAATCATATTTTTCAATCTGTGACACCATTTTTAAAATCTACATTAAATTTTCAACAAGAATAATGAGCTACTAAGATGCGTAAATTAAGGTTGGTATTTAAAATTATGCGTTAAAGTAAAAAAATCATATTTTTGTAAAATTTTAAACAATGTTTTACGCGTAGTTACTAAATTATGGTAACGGACATAATGTGTCAAACCATACAGAAAACTGCGTAATTTAATGTTCTATTCAATGGTATAATTTTGATTTTAATTATTTTGTTTCGTCATCGAAAGCGTTAGGTGAAACTGAATTAAAACACAGTTTGCAGAAAACGAAGCTTTGACTATTTATTACAAGAAAGATTATAATACTTTGATTTGACATAATATTAAGACATACTAATTACATTCGTAAAAATAATTAGAAAAAAGGTCAACTTAAAAGAATAAAATTTACAAATGTTGTTCCAACTGCCTTCCTCCATTTATGATGCAGGCCCGTGCTCTCTTGTGCATTTGTTGAACTGTCACTTTTGTAGAGACTTCTTGGTGCACTACTTCAGCAGCCGCAGTTATTCTCTCCCTCAGGTCTTGTTCTGTGTTGATAGGTGCAGAATAGACTTTTTATTTCATCCATACCCATACACAGAAATCCATAGGACTAAAGTCTGGCGATCTAGCTGGCCACGGTACGGTCCCACCCCGTCCAATCCATGTAGGATAATAGATCGTCAACTAGTGACGCACTTCTGCGGTGAAATGCGGTGTAGCTCCATCTTGATGGAAAATGAGACTGTCTCTTTTTTCTTGGTTGAGATGGTCTAGCAGCAAAGGGAGACCTTGCTGTAAAAAGTCCAAAAAGCGTTCCCCATTAAGGTTTCCCTCAAAAAAATGTGGGCCAATAAGCGTTTCACCTACTACCCCAACCCATACCATAATGTGAAATATACTTTGAAAATATCGTTCTTTGGTTGCTCTTGGGTTATCTTCCGCCCACATGTGCATATTATGTGTATTAAAGATTCCTTGTCTTGTAAATGTGGTCTCATCTGTCCAAAGGATCTTTTTAAAGAAATGATACTGTTCAATATCGCTATTGAGCAACCATCTACAGAACTGAACACGAGGAGCGAAGTCTTGAGCTTCAAGTGCTTGTACAGGTGTGAAGTGGTACGGATGAAACTTGTTTCTATGAAGAATATCCAACACTTTCCACTGTGAAACATTTAGTTGAGCCGCAATTTGCCCTACTACTACTCTCTGGGTTTTCTTGAAAGGTATTTAGAATCAATTCTTCAACACCTACATCATAATTAACTGGACCTACCTCAGAAGACTTTCTTTGAACTTTTCCACTTTCCAATAACCTCCAGTGAAGTATAGTGAACACCTGTGGGCTGGGAGCTTTTCGATCAGGGTACCTTAAACTGTACTCTCTTTGCGCAGCAAGTGCATTGCCGTTACAAAATCCATAAACAAAGTGCATTTCTGCATATTCTCTTGTAGTGAACTCCATGATGCTACAGAACTCAATAGCTTGTACACAGACCTGGTCTAAAGAGTAAACAGATAATGGATTCCAGTTTTCCTCGTGATAAGGTTGCTTTAAAAGAAACTAACTTTTGTTTAACTAAGCATGTAGTGGAATTTCCCAGTCATTAAGGACAACAGACAAAACTATTGCTAAGGTTGGGGTGTATGCCGGGTCTAATAATTGTGATAAAACCCCATTCGTCCCTGATTTACATGTGTTTTTAATCACATAACGTTATTTGAATGTCCAGTCCTAGTTGCTGGCTAGTAAGAGTCTTACAATTTTTTAACCACTCTGTGTTTCTTTCTATTCAAATAATAATAAAAAATGGAACATTGTACGATAATACAAACAAAAGCATATCAATGAAACGAACATTAAATTGTGCAGTTTTCTGTATAGCTTGACACATTATATCTGTTACCACAATTTAGTAACTACGTGTAAAACTTTGTTTAAAATTTTACAAAAATATGATTTTTTTACTTTAACGCATAATTTTAAATACCAACCTTAATTTACGCATCTTACTAGCTCATTATTCTTGTTGAAAATTTAATGTAGATTTCAAAAATGGTGTTACAGTTTAAAAAATATTATCTTTTGAGTAAGTAATAAAGCTTTTTTTATGGTTAGGTCCACGATTTAAAAAAAAACTTTAATTTGAGCATACCACACTAACCATTTGGCATGTAAAACTGAAATTTGCGTTCTTAAGTAGCCCCAAGCATGTAGTTTAAGCCCTTAAAATTTTAAACGCCACGTACCATTCACCCTGTAGTATGTTGATTTCATTCTATGTATATTAATGAATAGAGTTGTTTACAACTCAACTCAATGGTCAATTTCAAATGTTCCTGGAATTCTAAAAATACAAATTCAAATTTATTCAAGAACTAGGTTCCATTATCATTACATGATCTTCGCATTCACAAAAGAGAAAAAATAAATTAAAAACTATATCTTAAAAAGATACACAGCTCTTTGAAGATTATTAACAATGTATGGACAGTTAGATCTGAGTCCTTCGTCGGTTGAAAAATAAACCTGAAACATTACAAAATAACAAAGGTCTTGTTTTAGCATGATCAGCATAATCAATCAATCCTCAGGTAAAATTTGTAACATTCATATTAAATGCAGCATAAAGTTTTAAAAATTCATGTTAATGTTTACAGTTTTTTCTTTTAAGGATTATGTTTACAATCTACAAAATATGTAGCCTATTAGAATATCTCTTTGTTTTAGGTTGTGTTTTTACCTGAGGATGGATTTAATATTTGTATTTCCTTCAAACTAACATGTTTATAATAATTTGCGCACACATTCAGTGCACTATTACTTGCTGCGACCCCTGTATATTTCTTCTTTGTGGCAACAGTTAACCCTCAGTTTACTTGTGTTGTGTTGATACTTGGTGGGCAATACCATTGATTTTAATATACGTAGAAGATGGTTCTATCCAATGCTAAATTTTGAGGCACGAAAAATGGGAGCAACCGTGCTGCTATCTTTTTTCAATAGAGTTAAAGAAGGTGAAATCGCCTCAAGTTTTGACTGTTCGGAGCGCAACCTGTGAGCAGTAAAGAAAACTAATTACCCTTCTCATTCTCCCATTTCTTTCTCTATCTCTTGAGTCGCTCGTCCGGAAGTACTTCCTGTTCTCCACCTTGGCAGCCCAAACTGTCTACTGTGGCCACGCCGATATGCCTTGTCCTTGACATTGTTCCTTGTGGTTTGTTGTGCATGCAAAGGCATTGCAAACGAAAACTTTTAGTTGAGAGGGTAGGGATACTCACTGTGTAGCCCTCAGGCCGCTAGCGCCCCTTAACACTATTTTTTGCGTTCTTTAATTTTTTTTTAAACTGAAATAATGTATTAAGTGCAGGCAAGTCAAATCATTTTTCTGTTACTTCCAATTAATTATTTTAAATAGTATTGTATTATACATCTTTGGTTTACTGACTAGGTTTCTTTACCAATAATGTATGTATATAGAAACTGTATGTATATGTAAAGTACTTTCGACCTTAGATTATTTTGAAAAAAGTAATAAGGCTCATCATGAAATCCTGGTGAGGAACCCTGATTTAGGGGTTTGTGTAAATAACAATTTCTGTACATTTATATTTTGAAATTTGGACTGAAGGTAGATCTAACCATTTTGACCCCAGTAAAATTTTTAAAAATTGTACATTTCCACGATGTTATTACATCGTGGTTGCGACGGACAATTTATTTAAGCGTTTTAAAGAACATCTCATTTAATTCATTAAAAACCGTAATATGAAATTTTTGAGCAGGACCAGTGTAAAAACTTTTCAAAATTAACAAAAATAATTAATGAAACAACCAGAAATCATTTTCAAAACAGAAATTTTAGTTTCTTTACAATAGGGCTTAAAAGTTAAAACTTAGCACTTAAGAAATACTGATTAAAGCCTTTTTTATTTCTTATGCTGATCACATTTATTTCCTAGAGCCATAGTTTGATAAAACATACATTCTACAGCTTTTACATTTAAAATAACTGTTTTAGTATACAATTTTATAGTTGTAAAATAAAATTGTACATTTGTAGTTTGTTCCAACATTGGTTATTATGCCCTAAGTATATTAACAATTTAACTCGCTTCGCTCGTTGGGGGCTTTGCCCCAAACCCCCTTTGAGTATAATCGTCAATATCTTTCCAAGATGATTACGGTTGCTACCCAAACTGATCACCAATGCTTCCCAAGTTGATCATGGTTGCTACCCAAGATTTAATAAGTGCTACCCAAGATAATAACCAGTGTTAACCAAGTTGATCAAGGCTACTACCAAAGTTATTGGTGATGTGGGGAGACCCAAGCTTATCATGGATGCTACCTAATATGAACACGGGTGCTACCTAAGTTAGTAACGGGGGAATACCCAATTTGATCACGGAGACTACTCAAGTTGACACCAGGGGACTATCCAGGACAATTACGGAGATAACTAAGTGGGATGGTTGGCTACCCAAGGTGATTACAGAGTCCAAGTGGATCCAGAATGTGCACACTTCTATCCTTATCTACATATATTATTTATATGAGGTGAAACAAGTAGGTTAACCGCTACCGAAGTGTAACACTGGTTATTCTATCTTAGTTAATTATACAATAGGTTATTAAATTGATCATGAGAATTACTCAAGTCGATCATGAAGGGATATCCAGGTTGTTCATGGGGCTATACAAGTTGATAACGTGTGCATAGCTGTTAATAACAGGTTGCTACTTAAGTTGACCACAAGGGGTTTATAAAGTTGACTATGTGGGCTACCGTTACCTAATAGTTTATTGTTTATGAAATGTGAAATATCAAAGTTTAAAACAGTTTTTTAACACCCTAGTTACGAAATATAGTGTGTAATGTTTAATTTTTCCAGCTTCTTTTTAATCATGCTTGAGGGGGATAGAATATTCCAAAAAAATCACATGTTTCTGACAAAAACTCACTTTACCGACTGCAACGAAACTTGAAAAAAAAGAAAAACGAACGAAAGTAAGGCTCCTTGCGAGCTTAAAGGTTAGGACTTCTGCTTCACATTCAGAGGGTCATGGGTTTAAATCCCAGGAGGTCCACTACAAATTTTCTTAGTGGGTTTGGACCGTTGGCCCGTTAGCAACGTTAGTAGATTCAATTTAAAATGTCTCTGACGTAAATAGACTAATAAAAAACTATTGTAAACGCAGTAAAAATGTAAAGAACCGTTGTTTTATACAATTTATTTTTTAATTAAACAATGTAATTTTATACTATCTAAACTACCCTCATCACATGTATACTTGAATTGAAGCTCTCAGTCTGAAACCTCCAGGAAAATTCACAGAAGTTTACTTTTTTCACTCTTAAGCAAGATGACAGCCTAAGTGTGGTATCAAATTAAAGGCGTTCTTCTCTGTACTCCTAATATGCCACCACATTTCATGAAATGATATGTTTATGGCCTCCACTGCTTCAAAAACAAAATTCATGGTCAAACAGGCCATTTATCCTGGCAAGGCTGTAGGCCGAGATCCACAAATGAAGCTGTGGCAGAGTGTTGTGGCAAGGCCGCAGGTCGAGCTTCCTTCACAAGCATAGTGAGTGACGGGGTTGAAGCTCATGGAATTCCAAGCAAGTCATTTGGCAATTATCTTTCACATTCATTATGTTTTTTACTGTTTCCACTTCTAATTTTCCTCTCTCTGCACACCATACATACGTCGACGTTTATACAAGGTATTATTTACTTTTATTAGTCAGTTGTATTTTTTTATACTAAAAAATTAATGCTTTTTATGGTATTTTTGTTCGTTAACTATCAGCTTAAATGATGTGCTGAAATGCATATTTTATACCAAATGAGAAAATAGCGGACAATTTACTTAAAAAAAACACAAACATTTTGTAGCTGCAAACACCATTGCAGACAAAGTTGAAAAAGGCGGACTGTCCGCGGTAAACTACGCCTAAGATTATTCCACAATGGTAGACACCCATGTTCAAATTGGTTAGTAACCATGATCAGCTTGGGTAGCAATCATAATCAATGTGAGTAGCCACCAATCAACAACATGGGTAGCCAAGCTGATACAAAAAACATAAACATGACAAAAAAGCTTGGCTAATTTTTTTTCAATGAGAAATGTTTAAGGTCAATTATATTAACTCTGGTGGCATGATTGCACTACTTTTCATCCCCCTAAACCCTAAAGTAGATTTATAGGGTTTTAAACTATTAAACTTTGTTATCTAATAGAACAACAGTAAGCTGAGGTTTAATATTGATGTGATGGTTTAGAGTTTCGAGAGAACCGCGGATAGGAGGGTAAGCGAGCATAGAGAACCACCCCGTAGCGGAGCAAGAGCTGTCAGTTATTAAGATATAAAAAAGAAAGTAAATAAAATAATAAATCATCAGCGTGACTAAATAGCCACAGTGTTAGTCACCGTTCACGATGACAGACAAGACAAGCTAGGGTTCCCATTCATTTTCACAGTAAAATACAGATACCGGATATACTTGGGGGTCTGGTGGGAGGGGGGTTATTTGTAAAGTGTTTTTTATGAATTTAATTATATGCAATTCAGGTTGTCAAGTGAGGAAAATTGCAACCTTGTAATATTACAACTATATTTTAATTTAAGATTACAGAATAATACAATATTATTAGACAGTACATTTTTTTCTTTTGAAAAGTCGTTCATTATGTTTTAAGTTAACTCGGAAGTATTCAATAAATTGTCATAATTGTTCAGGCATCTATCTCTTGTGCTAGTTGTACTAGTATACTGGCTGAAGGCTGAAACCAAATTTTTCTGAAGATATTAATTTTTAAAGTAATACATGACATATCATTGTTAACTATGATGCTAAGAACAGCTTTGCCATTCTCCACTGACAGTCTAATTCGATCGGGTGTCTAGACATTTTTCATTATAATAAAACTCGTTTAACTGGTGCTGAAGGACTGAGTAGATAAAGAGCAAACTCCAACACTCTTTCAAAGTTTTCACAGTAATTTTCTGCCAATTTCAAGAGTTGAAAAACTTTTTTTAAGGGGAGGGAGGTGTATGGTATTATAATAATAGAGCATAGTATGTGTGAGACATTACACAACCCCTCACAAGTGTTGATTGCCGGAAGTAATACATGATGATATTTTGTACAGTATTAAATATTTAAAATATATACTTTTAATATTAATAGAACGAAAGATACGGACACTTGCCCGGTTTTTTCATTGTACGGTACATTGAATGTAAAATACAAACTGTCTGTACAAAATACGGACAGCTAGGACATTTTTTATATTTTGATTACGTTTGGCCAGATATATTTACCGAACATAGAGTTAATGAAATATTTCAAAAACAATAAAGCAATTACTTGGAACCAAATTATATTTTAACAAATTTAAATTCTATGCCAGAGAAAGTAATAATATAATAGGACTTTCTAATAAAATGAAAAACTATTCTGTTCATAGATTGTCTCAATTAGGCCATAAGGCAAAAGCTATTTTTATCTAATACAATATTATATATAAATAGATTAATGGTTTTTTTATTAATTTTATATAACCTTATCATAAAACGTACAGTTTTATTTTTTGTCCAGTCTTTTTATTTATAAATACAGTATTATGCTAGGCCTATTTCAATATTTACTTTGTCATATAAACAAATAATTAAAATTGTTAAGTTATTTTATTATTCCATCATTTCATATATTGATAGAATATTTGCAGATTACATTTGTAATATAAACGGAGTCATTAATTACAAATGAAAACGGTTTTTTGAAAAAATCAACTAGGCTTACCGAATGTGAAATATTTAATAATTGATGTACAACAGTCGATTTAATCACCTAATGAATAATTAAAATGCACTACATAAAGATTGTTCCAGATAGGCCACATAACTTGAAAATGTATACCTAAATTAGCAGGAATTATCACCAGCGTTGCAGATAAGATGGTTACATTGAGTGCCTATTTACAAATTAATACAACGTTTTACTTTAATTAATTATAAATATTACTTAATTCAGTATGTCACATAGATTTTTATTAAGATAGTATCAACTCAGTACTAATATTTTTTTTAAATAGATACTAACAGACATAAAACAAGAACCCAGATAAAACTCGTCAGAATGAAGAAAAGGAAACAAACAATTATCGTGGCGGAGTGGTGTTGCTTGTGAAACGCATGACTGGTGAATGGGGGAGTGGGTTGAGAGGTGGGAAGTGAGAGACAGATGAGAGTGTGTGAGAGAGATAGGAAATAGGACTATGCGCAGCCCAGCGTGGGGTCTCAAAACAGTTTTGGGGCCTCACCACAACTCTTCCATAAGAATGGAATATCTCTTTATATAGTATCTAATAATACATTAGATCACCTTGTATTAGTATTACCCACTATCTAACTAAATGGTATATAATTGTCAAAACTGTCAATTTTTTGTAGACTTATATAACTTAAAACTGTTTACAAAGTCCGTTGTATAAGGAGTGTACCTGTCAATTGTACAACACATGAGCTTGGTTTTTGTCTTTTTCAAGAAAGTATGTAAAATAAACAAATTCTAGATAAATTTTGTATGTACAATATTTTAATGAACAGAGCATATGTAATGCAATTTCTTTAGTATAACACATGCACTTTTTCATCCTATTAAATTTGATTATAATTATTTTTTCACACATGAGAAAGTACCAAGCTATTTAGCTCCATTAGATTCACCTTAAGAATTCCCTCTCTTATAGTCTCTAATGTTACCACATTAGTTTTGCGGACTTGGTATTGATTTTGCTCTGATGATATTTTTATTTTTACCTGCCCCTTAATGACAGGTCATGCAGCAAGTTTCCAACCGAAAAGTACCTATTAACTAATCAAATTAAGTATATATTATCTAGCTCACAAAGAATTTGTCTTGTTGTGGCACTTTGTATTTTTTAGAAAAGAAAAAAATTTTTTAATTTTGACTTCGAAAACAAGTATGACTCAACTATTAAAATAAACAATGTAAACTAAATTTTCTAGCATAACGTACTTAACAATTTGATAAAATAAATATAATATTTTATTATAATTACAATATTAAAACTGCAAAACCAAGGGGCATCCAGAAAGTAAGTTTCTTTTGTATGTATCGCCGTTTCAGCATAACAATCGCAGTTCCGCACATGCACGGTCCTATCACTGTCGTATTACGAAGTATCTGACACCTTTATTTTTTAGGTACTTGTACCTTTCATGTCATGTCCCGTAGATTGTGAGATTAGATCTGTAATTAGATTTTTCTATAAGAGAAACATTAAACCAGTTGAAATTCATAAACAGTTCTGTGAAGTTTATTGACCAAATGTAATGAATTGATTCAATCGTTAGAACAGAATCTATGGAATGGAGGCACACAACGTCACCAGAATAAAAAAGAAATCACAGCCAATGTTGACAAACAGACAAATCATATTCACAAGTTTTGTGGGATAGAAATGGTGTTCTTCCACTGAACTTTAGATGCTTAGGAAACTGCGCCAGTACAGAACAAGCGCCGTGGAATGCTCTCTTACAGCATTGTTTTGTTGCACCACAATGCTCGCCCTAACACAACAACTTTTGAACAAATTTGGAAGAGAGCAATTCAACCACCCTCCATACAGTCCAGACCTTGCTCCTAGTGACTTCTACCTGTTCTTAAACCTTACATCCAATATCACTGAAAAGATATTCCATGACGACGATAAGATTAAAGAACATGTTTCTATTTGGTTAAAGTCACAGGCAGCAAACTTTTATGACAAAGGAATACAAATGCTAGTACCCATATGCTGGAATGTAGGGAGGAAACATCATAAAAAGAAATACAAAAAGAAAATTAGCTAACTGAATGGTGGGAAATTATATTCCAATATTGATTACTCACAAATTACGGAAGTCCAATTGTGCCTATCATCAAGATCTGGGTGAGTGTGGATTTCGAATCAGTGTACACGAATGTAGTCATTGATACAAACTTAGGCCGACTATTCCTTAGGAAGTGTCATTAATTAATAGCCCAATGGCAAATGATCAGCCGGTGGTTATCAGCTGATCTCTTTCAAAATTTGAAATCTGATTGGGGTCAACCTAAGAACCTTCAGCCTATGAAGCTGGGATACCCAACTACGCTGCCGACCAATTTTATGCACCTTATTACCGCATCTGGAAGTAAGATTTATTGTTGAGAAAGTAGCATTTTACGTACAGTTGTATTGACCCGCCCGCCCATACACGTACAGTGGCATTAACCTACTCGCCCACCCATAAACGTACAGTGGTATTGACCCACCCGCCCGCCCATACACGTACAATGGCATTAACCTACTCGCCCACCCATACACGTACAGTGGTACTCAACGATAAAAGCTTATAGAATGGTGGAAACTATGTTGAACAATAGTTCAGAATAAGCAGATACAATACAGATACATACAATAAATCAAATTTTTATATACCCATTTATTTCACTTTACCAGCCAAAAGGAACTTACTTTATGGATGCACCTCGTAATAACTCGTAATATAAGCCTGACATTTTATGAATTTAAACTACAATTTTTTGGGTCAATCATTCAGTAATAAATAATATTGTACCGATATAAATCAGCACAGTGGTCTGAATAGTATTGAAAAAACAATAGCTACCATTAATAGATGCTACCGTTAGAGGTGACTGCGGAGATATTAAGCTCTCTTGAGTCATAGACTGCATATCCACAACATTCTGTTCTGTCTCCACAGGAGTTGTAGCAAGATGTAAGCCGTTCGGTTTGGCTAAACTGTCTTGGCTCATGGATTCTGCAAAATATAAACCCAATATATACTTAAAATGTTTAATATTGTTTATAACATATAACCCATTCACTCAAAGTAAAATTGTATGGGTGCTTGTGTACTCAAATGGAATTCCAGATTATTAGCCCCAAGAAGGCTTCGCAATAACCACTAAATATTTTTTTTACTTATATGCGGCAAAAAAAATTTCATTTCAATGTAATTCCTATTTTTTATTCATGTTTTTACTATAAAAGTAATTTAAATTAAAATAATTTTTTAAATTCTCAATGTTTCCATTATAGTTTATATTTGTGATGCCTTTCAAATAAAAGATAGGCATCTTCAGACATCAACAATTTAAAATAACTGTTTACAAAATATAATAATAATAGTTTTTTAATATATGGTAGATTATAAAATTAATGAAGTTAAAGTTATAACACACTATAAACAGGGTGGAAAATAAATATAGAAACGCCTTCACAACTTTTGTATGATTTCACTTGTAAAAGTGAAATCTTGTACATGATCATGGTTAAAAAGAACATACTTTTTGACGCCCACATCTGTTCAGAGGGACGGCCCACGAGGAATTGAACGAAACTCTTCAATGTAAGCCTAGGTCGAGTTTCAAATGAAAGTTTAAATTCAAGAGAAATTAATTGCCGCAAAACCGGACTTTGAAAGGTTTATCCTTTCCAGAGTAGTGGTCATTTGAATTTCAAAGTAACTAATTTGAACAGTATTATTTCTCCGCTATTTAAAGGTTTTAATTAAATTATTCTGATACAAAATTATACTTTATGGAACACAAATATTTTTAAAAATTGAATTATCAAATTATCTATGGAAAAAATAACGTTTTTGTGAAAGCATTTCCACATTTTTTCCACCCTGTATATTCACAAAATTTCACATCTTTTTTACAACAACATTCTCCTAGGACACTATTTTACCAAGCGATCTATAATTTCATGATACTCTTAATTTTTAAATACCTTACTTTGAACTTATATTATCTTCTTTAAAATTTAAAATCAAATAGTTTTTATGTATAAATCTGATTAAACTTGCTCTTTCTATATCATAATCAAAATTAAACAAATTTGAGGATAAATGATATACTATTATCATGAATTTACCTGCAGACGGTTGAGTGTATAAAGATTTGTCTGTATCTTCTAGTTTGTTGTTCAAGGTTCGACTAGTTTTTCGAACTGAAGTTTTAGATTTACGTCTGCTTCTAGACTGATCAATACTTCCAGATCGCATTTTCAGTTTCTGAAAAAAAAAAAACTTTAAAGATACAAGATTTCCAAGTATTTCTTTAAAGAATGAATTTCCTTAATTGTACTATTACATAAATACCTTGTAAAGTAGGTTTGGCTGAGAAAGTAACTTTATTAAGTTTTATAATCAAAAGCATAACATTCAAAAGCAATTTGATAAATTGTATTTACCTGTTTTCTGTATGGTATATAAACTATGCCAATAAAACATAAGTTAATTCTACTACAATGTTGTGCATCCCAAGATTCACAGTTGAATATACATTTTGAAACCAGCAATATTTACTGTGTTGAAAGGTCTATTATTATTTTATAATTATATACTCAATTACAAAACAAAGAACAATACTTTAACTTTAATTAACAAACCATCCAAAGAAAATAAAAATAACAAATATGAAAAATCTGGAATATATAAAATAAAATGCTCGGAATGCAATTCTTTTTACATAGGACAAACCGGAAGAACATTTGATTTACGTTACAAAGAACACATACAAGCCATAAGAAACAACAACTCAACATCAATTAAATCTAACTTTGCTGAACATATTCTCCAGTCAAATCACAGTTACCGAAATATCAATGACAATGTTACAATTTTAGAATATGAGAAGAAAGGAGAAAAAAAGAATTCCAAAGAAAATTTACACATATACAAAAACAATTATAATGATCCACAGAACACATTAAATACACAAATTAACATGAAAAATCCTATATATGAAAAAATAAGAGAAATTTAAAAAAAAACATAAAAATCAAAAGTAAAATTCAACTTACCCACACACTGAATCAATCATATGTTATTTTCATTTGTTCTATTTTTATTTTGATAACTGTTCATTTCTTATAGGTTATATTATTTACACTCTGGAGATGGCCTTAGAGCCGAAATCGGTCATGTATTATTATAAAATATTAATAAAGGGTACTTAATTATAGTTATTATTCAATTTATTAAACTAGTAGCCCTAACTTGTGAACCAACTTATACATTTAAACTTAATTATTGTTATTCACCATCATTGCTGGAAAATTCTGACAGCTATATGTAACTGATTATTTTTAACTGATGATGAGTTGACTGAAATAAACATTATTGTAAAGTTACATAAGCGTATCTACATTCTAATAATTCTAAAAATAATTCTAAATAAAAAATAATTCTAAAAATAATTCTAAATTCTAAATAAAACATACTAAATCACAGAATTTTTTTTAAAAGAGGCATCATTTTGATTTAGGTACAGCAATCCATTATTGTTTAGTCAATGTATTGAAATTATTAATAAAACAGTATCAACATATACAAAAAAATGTAATTTACTGAGTACATTGTTTTTAAAAATATTTTCCAATAAACAGGTTGAAAATAGATTAATAAAGTTGTTTTTAATAATTAATTACCCTTTAATTATACTTTCTTTAATGCAAATAATCTTGAGTAATGTATTTTAGAATACAGTGCCAACATACTAACTGAACTGAAATCGATGAGCGTCAAGAAAAATTACGATAATTTATGAAAACAATGTGCTTGGGTGGAGCGTCAGACTGACTATATTTCTCAGCTATTCTTCAGACTGACTATATTTCTGTTTTACATGTGTGCAAAGGCAGGAGACGGTGCTGTGCCCATGCACGCTCTGGTTGGCTGCCCCGCCCCTTTTGATTCATTGATGATTTACGTTTTTGATAGGCTGAGGGAGTTAGCCAAAGAAATGTGTAATCCGTAATGTGACTCCCTTTGTCATGTGTAACCCCCAAAGACATGTGTAATCCGTTGATGCTGAACTCAAGCACAAATTTTTGGAACTATCCTTTACATTATCGACAGAAATATTTCATTTGGGATATATTTGTTAACCACGTTTGAGGCAAAGTAGAGGCTAGGTATATATCTGTTTGTCGCGAACAAAGAGTTAAGGCTTATTGCTAAAATAACATTGTGTATATTGGATATAAAATTAAAACAGTGGCAATTTAGATTAAATACAGTAGTTAATATTCTTAGTACTTTAATTGGTAATAGCTACTATTGAAGTTAAATGTATAGCTAATTAATAAAAAGCTAAGCTCTTGTATCAGTTTTTTTATTTGAGGTTTGGCTAGTTCCTCGAGTTCAAAGATTTTACCAGTCAAATTATAAAATGAAAATTAGTGTTTTATTTAAGGTTTGACTGATTCCTCCAGTTCAAAAAAATTAGTTAATAGTTCCAAAAAGAATTGGTTTTTTAGTCGAGGTTAATCTGGTTCCTCCTAAAATGCAGACATCACAAACAATTCCTCTTAATTATAACCACCTTTTTTATTAGGATAAGCTTGTCAGTTACAAGTTTTGTAAATTGGGGCAGCCCATAAAATGGTAAATTTTGAAAAACATTTTTAAACACTGGCTTAAGAGTCTGCAGAGGCTGTCGGCCATGTTGGTTTTAGTCCCATAAGAACAGTGTTATTTGCGAATCCATATTTTATCGTTATTTATTGACCAAAAGTTGTGTATGTGGTATCAATTTAAACGTTATCATATTATGCATTGGATTTGATTTTTATATTTTGAATTCATACTTCTAGTTTTGAAAAATATCTGAAAATAAAAACTTCAAACTAAATATTTGTTGTATTTTGTTCTATAAAACTAATTAAGAATTTGAAAAGCAATTCCAACGTAAAATTTCATTTTTGATCAAATGCAATTTGTTTGGAAAAATCCTTTTAACTGTTTGATTTGGATACGCATGAACATATGTCCGGCAGCGGTGGCAGGTGAAACTAACACAGCGCGGCGGACTACTACATTTTTACTTCCGCTTGGCTCGGTCACGGGAATTTCAAATGCTTCTGTTTGACGGTTATGTACACTTCGCCTTTTATTCACTAATTGTTATCGGATTCATTAATATTCGAGCCATGTGAAGATGAATATTATTAATGCTTATGTTTTTTTTATTATGGATGACAATAATAAAAGAAAATTACAATAGCTCCATTAATCTTTGTTATAGTAATAGTAATATTTTATTTTGCATGAAATGCTCACCAGTGTTGTTTCCAACAGGTTTAGCATGCTTACTTGGTAGGCTACAACAAAAGAAGTGTTACTCACCTTTTGGTTTGACAGTTCTGCACACTAAACTTATCGCACTATCTATATATTTAAAATAATTTAGTTTTTTTGTTAACTGAGTTTCTAAGGCAACCCCTAAACTTTTTGAATTGAAGATAATTTTGCGTAGCATGGAATCTTGAAGCCATATTTTAAACTTAAACTCTCAGTTTTTAACAATATTAATTTTAATATTCAAAAAGACCAGCAGACGACAGAAGCATTTTAACACGTTTTTACAATTACGCCTTTCAGAAGTAAAACAGTTGATTCTATAAATATTTGAAACATAAGTAGTAAGATCAAATTCCAAGATATTTAGGCCTACTTTGACTGTCTGATATTTATGTTGGTTGTTGATGTCAAGGAAGTTTTCAAAACACCTGATTATTTAAACGCTTAAAAATAATTAATTATGATATTTTGTTTGTTCAGTGTTTAGTTTATTCCATTGACGTCATATCAGTTTATAAATCAGATGTTTTTTAAGCATTAAATCAATATTAGTAGGAACAGTAATAAATAAATGACTACAGATGTTTAATTTGTTAGTTTGATATTTAGGTTAACTGATAAAATCGGAACAGGATTTATATAATTTATTTTATACTATTTTTAATTTGTTTTCTGTTTTTATATTAACATCAAACGTAGTGATAAGCAATAGTGACAGGAAATATTTATTTTAAGTTGTGTCTTATTTTCTATTCAACACGAAAAGTAGACATATTGAACTTAGATGCAAAGCTGTAAATTACATATCGCAAAATTGGGAATTCCATAAGGATTTCAAAATAGGTGATGAGAGCTACCGTAAATCGGTGACGCCCAAAAAAAATATATTGATTTGCTATCTAGAAATCATGAATACGCTGAACATAATAAACTTATTTCTTTGAGTAATCTTTTTCCTGACTATACATTCATAGTCTTTTTATTTATTTATTTATTCTTAGGACGCCGATCGTCAAGATATGGGCGAATATGGATTTCGAATGAGTGTGATGAGTGTAGATGAGCGAATGTAGTCATTGTTACAAACTAAGACCGACTATTCCTTAAAAAGTGTCATTAATTAATAGCCCAATGATAAATGAACAGCCGGTGATTATCAGCTGATCCTTCTCAAAATGTATTGACTCTGGGATCGAACTGAGAACCTTTAGCACATGAAGCTGGGATTGAACCAACTACGCTACCGACCAATTCTATAATATAAGGCAGAAAATAACCTTCTTGATTTTGGACGTGTCCAACTTAGACGGAGGACACTGTGATGTTTTGTCTTTTTATTCTAATAACAATAAATGTCTCTCAGTAACAAAAAGAAGATTGTTCCCAAGAAAAAGACATATTACACTGTTAAAAAAAGAAAGATAGACAAAGTAAATTATATTGAATCATACGAAAGTGTTTTCATTATTGGATATCACTGTGCCATTTCAAATCACCATTAAAAAATAGCTTATTTTAACACTGGAGATAAATGTAATAAATGTCAACAGTGCTCTGCACTTTATTTTGATTGTGAAAAATAAAGTGGGAAGTTTAGTTTATGTCGTAATAATGACAAAATTAAATTATCTGAAATGCACATGCCTCCTGAAATTGAGAAATTTTATGTTGGTAAAGATGAAATATCAAAAAACTTTAGAAACAATATTCGTCAATATAATAATTCCATGCGTTTTCTCTCTTTTAGTGTTAATATTGCACTACCACAGCCATGGTCCGTATTGTTTTAAAATTTTAGGATATGTTCATCATTTGATTTCACCACTATATGCAACCAATAAAAACGATAGTTCATATGGACAGCTGTACATTTAAAATTTTTAGGGATCTAATCAAATAAGGATGGCACTTAATTCAAATTCTAATTTAAGAGAAGTTGTATTTAAATTAATATCTGATATTGTATGTAATCCTTACATAAAATTGTATCAAACAATGCGCCAAAATATTGAAGAGAAAAACTACAAGCTTTAAAAAAACAGTCCTTACGATGAAACGGTTATGAGATTTTACCACCATGTCCAACGCCATGTCAGAGGTTGATGGAGCTCACCTGCCCTCTAATCAAAGTTTAACAGTGTATCCTACCGATGGAGGCCTTTAAAATATTTATTTGACAGTATACGTGCTGTATTTTAATTTGGCCCTGTGGGGAAAGTGGATGGCATATTTCTATGCCAACTGTAAGATGCAGGAGAAAGATTTGTGACGCAGGGACAGACCTTAGACTGTGTAGGACTGCACCTACCTACCAGAACCTGTCTATAGCCACGGACAGATTTATGTTGCACTAACCAGAGCACGCTCATTTGATAATATTAAAGAAAAATTCGTCCAAAAACCAATAGAACTTTGAACATTGTTTATAGAGTAAGCACTGTAATTGTATATAATATATTTGAGGATTTCAAAATTATATAATTTATCTTCCATAAAAATTAATAAAGTTAACTGTTAAAATAATTGTTGTATTTCCCAAACACATTTCCCACAATTTGTTGCAGAGGTAAAACTATTCATCATTAAAAAAATTTATGGCATTCGAATGTGAAATAATTATGCAATTGATTAATATTTGAATTTGGGTTTATATAAATTCAGTATGTGGAAAGGTACGGGCGCACGTGAATACCTACGCAACATGTAAATAGTATACAGGCCTACTTGTCCTAAAACCATGAACAGTACTACTGGTATCCAAAATGACTATATAAATAATAACAATTACAGTAATTAAGAATTTATAAAATTTTTTTTTAAATTCCACTAAAATCTGAAGTATAGAATTTATATTTATGATTGTAAACACGATTTTTTTTATATACAATGAAGCACAGTGTGCGACTCTCTATCTTGCCTCAGCCTCTCACATTGAGTACAAACACAAACCAAGTCTGGCTTGGCTGGCAGTAAATGAGTAGAGACTCAAATGCCCACCCGTACACATACAGTGGTAATGGCCCACCCAAAAACGTACAGATCTCAAAAAAATGCATTTCAATAAATACGAACAGTAAAACCAAGTATGCATGTTAATGGATGTCTAAGACTCCCTGAGACAAGGACTGGACTCCTTAGAGAGGACTACCTATATACAGAGGTAAGGAAACCCTCTTGGACTGGTTTATAATTAGCCCTGGCTATTGGCCTATAAATATATAGTCCTTTCTGAGCTAAGTTGAACTCAGATATTAACAATGACTACATTCATCACATTCATTCGAAATCCATATTCGCCCATATCTTGACAATCGGCATCTAAAGATTAAATAAATGATTTTGAAACACAGACCTGGGGTTTAACAAATATGAGACACCGTTATGGAACAACTAAGAACTTCAGCAAAAGCTGGTACTTACAAACAAATAGTTTTACAAATATTATATAGTTTCTGGAGTAAATGAATAACAACATTCTGGGCATGTTGAGCGACTCAGTTAAGTATCCTTTTATAAAAAACAAAGTGCAAAATGTTATAAATACTAGGTCAACAAACCTTCATATTCAGTGGTTTTCTAAGATCTTCTGTAAAATATGGCAGTCTTGTAAATAATAACTGAACCATATCCTTGAGGTAGTGTTCAGAACATCGCCGGAGAAGCTCTGTAACAACATCTTGCACTCAAACTCTGAATTATTTCATATAAACATTATTTAAACTGCTTTTGGAGTATATATAAATGAATCAAAACTCTCTCCAATTTGTAAAATTGAAAATCACAAACTGACTACCTTAATTAGGTATTCTAACTTTATTAATTCAAACAAATTTTATAAATTGTTACTGGAAAAATATGAGTACCATTTCTACTGTTACATGTAGGTATTTTTACTGCCTAAAATGTTATTTTTCATATCTTCAATGGAAAAAATTAGTTTTGGTAGACTGATATCAAAATTAAACAAATTACTGGAGGTTTCTTCCTCACAGGAACTCAAAAATGTAGCCTACAATAATTGTTTTACAGGCTGAAAAGGAAACTGATAAGGTTTTCAACAAAATTTACAAATGGCATTGTCCCCCTTGAGTAGCATGGCATGCCAATGCTGTATTCAAACCCTCCCCAGTCCTGCGAGTATGTCTTGGGTTTCTCAGCTACACAAACCTTATTGGTAATAGAAGCACATATGGAGTCTTTAATAATCTTACAAGAAAAAGTCACATAGAGTACATTCAAATGACCTTAAAAGCCAGTAATTTAGGCTGAATCATTTTGTATGTATAGCCAATCTATTGTCCACAAATCATGTAATTTTGAAATTCTTATATTCCGAATGCCACTGTAGTTGTACCCTATTCTGCTGGTATAAATGTAATTTGAGTCTCCAATTACAAAAAAGATAGTTTTTAGGCATATCAACAATGTTCTGGGCAATGAAAAAAAGAACCATACACCTTGCTGTCTGAAACCACAACAAACACTTGAGTTTTAGAGTCTCTCTCATACTACACAACGGCATTGCTCTTTATCCCATTCTGCTGGTATAAATGTAATTTGAAAGTCTCCAATTACAAAAAAGATAGTTTTTAGGCATATCAACAATGTTCTGGGCAATGAAAAAAAGAACCATACACCTTGCTGTCTGAAACCACAACAAACACTTGAGTTTTGGAGTCTCTCTCATACTACACAACGGCGTTGCTCTTTACCCATATCCTTAAATAACAACAGTCTACCTGGCCATTCAAACATAATGTAGCTTCGTCACTAAACACTACCTGTGAGATAAAATTGTCATCATCTACCATCTTGCCAAAAAAGCCTCATAAAATATTTGAGCTCTGGGTGCATAATAAAATTCAGAGCTTACAAAATTCATGAGTTTTGATTCATACACTTCAATTCTTTGCCATCTTAATTAAGAGCTTGTAACCAATTATGTACTATGTCATGTTTTAATATCGACAAAATATATAAACAACACAACTGGTAGATTTTTTTTATCTGCACAAGAAATCTAGTGAATGTGCTTCATATCTTTGTGAGACTAATAGGACGTAAAAGCGATTGGCTTTTAAAAGATAACCTTTGTCTCGGACATGTTAAAAAAATTATCTAGCGCTTTGCCCTAAAGGAGGAACAATACTAAATAATACACAAGTCATACTCAACAGTTTTTTGTAACATACATGACACAGATTGCTGAATTAAAAATATTCAGCTAACTAACAACAACAACTTTAGTATTCATTCAATTGATCAAATAGCGGACTAGTTATTAATTTACAAAATTGGATGATTCTTCTTTTGTAAAATCTCATATAATAAGAAAATAATAAAGAGCAACAAATACTGATCCTTTTGGAATCAACATTTCATTTTATTCTCAAACAGTAATATCAATGATAATACATATACAAAAATACAGTATGTATAGATATGTAAAGACACCTCCATTGAAAGGTCTTTTACATTGTATCTATTTTGGTGAATAAATTTCTTTTTGAAAAAAAAAAAAGAATTTTTAGTATTCAATTTGTTTTTTATTTATCAAATAATAGCTTATTAGACTATGTTTTCCTGGGGGGGTTGCTAGTCTCCTACCAAGCGCCTCCACAGGTGGCAGATAGTGGAAATTTCACCAGATATGGTGGGTACCGGGGAAATAAAATACCCGGGGTGGACCAAAACTAACACCAACGCCACTGAAAATGGTTCCACATGTCGAAACTATCTATTTATTGTAATTTTATGAACTAACTTTTAATCCTTTTAAAATTACTGTTAGCTGTAAGAATTTAACTTTGCTGTAATATTGAGCTGCAATTATGACTTTGTCAATAATGTTATACATTTATACGGCAAATAAAGAGTATTATTATTATTATTATTATTATCATGTCAGTGGCAGTTCCCCAACAGTGTCTGTTTCACATGTTAGTGGCAGCTGAGCAAACATCTTCTGCGGCTAACAACCGTGGTTGTTACTCAGAGTCTATACTCCAATAAAGGTTAATAACCTTCGAAAGTCAGATATGGAAAAAAAGGTCTTGTAGGAAAAAAATTCCACCGTCCTGCCCAACAAAGTAGGAAAAGGCTACATCGGATTCAGTGGGTAACCACCTAAGAGACGGAAACGTATTAGATCATTTAAAGTCACTTAAGTCCACAAAGAACCTGAAGAAGAATTAGATTAATCATAAGCAGATAAATCAAATCAAATCAAAATTCCTTTATTTCATGGACATCAAGTACAGAAATTTGTCAAAATATAATAAACATCATATGGTCTGGTGTTTGCAGATTCCAGGAACTCTTCAATGGTGTACACAGGTCTCTCTAGCAGGAACTCTCGAAGCAGGTTCTTAAGTTTGTTTCCTGTCAGGTTACAGAGGTAGTGTGGAAGAAGGTTTTTAAATTTCCGGCCAATGTATGAGGGTTTTTTCTCATAGAGGGCTGTTCTGTGTTGAGGTAGGGTGAACCTTGAGGCATGGCGTGTTGGGTAATTATGGATATCCATGTGAGTCTGCAGGTGTAATTGATCTACGTGCAAGATAGCTTCATAGATGTAGAGTGCGGGTACTGTAAGTATGCCTAGGGTCCGGTAGGCATGTCGGCAGGTTTGCAGTGGCTCGAGATTTGCAAGGGTCCTAATTGCCTTTTTTTGGAGTGTCAGAATTCTCTTGAGGTTTCCTTGGGAGGTTCCCCAGACTGTAAGGCCATACCTAATGTGAGGCTCTACTAGTGCATAGTAGGCTATTTTTGCTGCTTCCAGAGTGCCAATCCATTTAATACGTTTAACAACGTAGATGCCTGTACTAAATTTTTTGCAGATTTCGTTTACGTGATCTGCCCATGTGAGTCTGCCATCGAGAGTTACTCCCAAAAATTTGGTCTGGTTAGCCACTGATATATTGGGAATGCTTGCTGGTACCACTTTCTTCCTGCTAAAGTGTACCTGTGTAGTTTTGTCAGGGTTAATTGCCAAGTCATTTAATTTACTGTAGGTTATGGCGCATTGTAATGATCTGATAGAATTACTGCACAATTCTTCAGCTGAGTCATTTTTTAAAAGTAGAGTGGTGTCGTCTGCATACATTATGCAGCTGATACTTTCATTTTGAATTAGAGTTGGAAAGTCATTAGTCAGCAGAATAAACAGGATGGGTCCCAGCACTGATCCCTGTCGTACTCCCCTAGTAATTGGTTGAGGACAAGATCTGAACGTGCTAGTGATGCCAGATGTAGTGTGCTGAATTTCCATAACTTGGGATCTCCCTTTGAGGTAGCTGGCAAACCACCTATTTTCCAGACCTGTTACTCCCAGAGCTGCAAGTTTTTTGGAGATAAGGTTATGTCCCAGGCAGTCGAAGGCCTTGCTATAATCTAGAAATAAGGCTGTGACAAATTGTCCCTCCTCTATGCTGTCGATTATAGATTCGACCAGACTTATGATGGCAGATAAAGTAGATTTTCCCCTTTTGGAAGCCGTGCTGACAGTAAGTAATTAAGTTCTGTTGTGTTAGGTGCGACATTAATCTCTTCAATACTATTTTTTCAATAATTTTTGAGAATGTTGAAATTAATGAAATGGGTCTGTAATTGTTTGGGTCGGTTTTTGGTCCTTTTTTGTGCTTGGGGTATACCTTGGAGACTTTAAGTTTTGTTGGGAATTGGCCTAGGTAGAATGATTTATTTATTATTGATACAAGGGGCGGAGTCAGTTCCACTGCACAATGCTTAACAACTTTTGCTGAGTACTCGTCTATACCACTCGATGATTTGTTTTTTAAGTTGTGTATGACTTGACTTACTTCTTCCCATGTTGTGGGTGTCAGATTAAATGGTTGTACTAAGGGGCGGTTTAAGAGGTTTAGGTCCTCTTCTAGTCTGTTTACTGGCTGTTGTTTGTTTTGTTGTAATGTCACTTCTGCTATCTGAGTAAAGAAAGTGTTTAGTTGTTCAGCTACCTGAATAGGATTGTCTACTACTGCGTTGTCAATGTTTAGCTTAGGACACGTTTTGCTGAATTGTTTGGCTTGGGTTTCTGAATGTATTATGTCCCATACAGTCTTGGATTTATTGTCAGATGTCATTATTTTCTGTGTATTTGATTTTTTTTGCAGTGTCCTTAGTTTTTTATCATACATCTTTTTTATGTTTACCATATATTTTTTATCCTGTGCCTTTCCGGTTGTTTCATAGGTCTCTAAAGCTCTTAAGTAGGCAGCTTTAATCTCGGCTGATTCTTGGTCATAATAGTGAATTGGTTTGCTCTTAGTTTTATTTTTGTTCTTCTTTTGAGGGCAGGAGATGTCAAGGGCAGTTCGCAGTACTGCTTCAAATATGTTATATGCTGACTCCGCATCTTCAGCTTTGTAAAACAGTATCCCAGTTTTTTATGGAAAGTAGTGACTTAAGCTGGTCAAGATTTCTCCTTCTTATTTGTCGCCGTAGAGTTTGTGTATTGGCAGCATTTTTGCAAAAGTTTAGGCTACATATTTGGGCTGTATGATCTGATAAACCAGTTTGTAAAACTGTGGCACATAGGTCATTTTCTGGAATATTAGTGCATATACAATCAATTGAAGTGCTTGTGTCAGCTGTAATGCGAGTTGGTGATAAAGGGAGCCTTCTTATGTTGTGAGCTGCTAATTCGTTGCAAACATCTGGCTGTCCGGGTTATTGGGTTTTTGTCTGTCAATGTTTATGTCTCCTGTCAGAATAAACAACCTATGGTGTGCTTGATTATGGTCCAGAATTTTTGATAAGATGTCCAAGCTACATTGTAATTCACAACATCAACTCTCTCCTGAAAACATGAAAACAGATGAATTAAATAGACAGAACATTTTGCTAGCAGGACTTCAGAAAATGGGAAATATGACAGAAGAACCTTTTGAATCTCAAGGTTATAGAATATACAATGGGAGACCTGGAAGAGCCATGAAACAATGTCCCCAATTTGGAACAGGATTCATAGTGATTTTAAAAATAATTGATTCTGCAGTGGATTTGAATGCAATTTCACCAAAAATAGCAGTTTTGACCTTAAAAACAACAAATAAAATATACAGTATCATAAATGCCCATGCACCAACAAATGAGAAGAATTTTTTAACAAAAAACATGCAAGAAGTGGAAGACTTTTAGGAACTCCCGGACCAAACTATGAACCAGCTCAGTAAGAATAATGTTGAGATTTTAATAGGGGATTTCAATACCCAATTAGGAAAAAAAAGATTTCAAGACATAATAGGAAAATGGGCACCACAAAAATAGACAAACAGAAATGGCCAGAGACTTGTGGATTGATGCACAACACACAATCTCATCTCTAAATCAACATACTTTAAGAGAAAACTCAGTAAACTTAAAAAAACTTGGAACACCCTGACTGGAGGAAAGGAGAATGGCAGCTGGACTATGTATGCATGAACAAGCTCTACTATCATAGAGTAATCTACAACGTCAAGGTGTGTGAAGAGGAATATATACTGGCTCAGATCACTACCTGGTCAAAATTAAAATCAAATTCACCCCAAAAAAAAAAAAAAGAAAAACAATAAAAAAGTGACCACTAAAGAGAAGGAGATGTACGACGCACAAATCGTTAATCAGAAACGAAGAGTACCAAATAGCTACAAAATTTATAAAATGATAGACAACCTGGAAGAACTAATACTATTTCTAAAACAACAAGCAAAAGACCTAGTCCCTTTTAAATCACGTAAAAAACACATGTAGTGGAATTCAGAATGTGACAAAACACACAGAGAAAGACATCAAGCATGGCTGAATTTTCAAAATCAAAAGACGGAAGATAACGCTATTAATCTAAAAAAGTCAAGAAAAATATTAGAAAAACCAAAAGACTTTAAACTATAGAAGAAAATTAGCATAAAACCAACTCTAAAGACTATTACAATATGTTTTGCAGACAACTGCAAAAATATAGTCCTCCCACATTAATTTTGAAGAATAAAGATGGAAAACTAGTACACAACAATAAGGGAAATACTGAAATAATGGCAGAGGCATTTAATAAACTCTTAAACTGTGAGGAACCCAAGAACCTTCTGATAATTGACTCGAACATACCTATAAATACCAGAGTAGAGAACATAAACCTGCCAACTATCAGAAAACTGGGAAATAGCAATAAAATGAGATATTAATATGCATGGGGTCCAGATATTACAAGGCATGGGAAGAAAATCAAGTATCAGCAGAAATGTGGAAATATGCAAATGACACAATAAAAATCTCCCTACACATGATCTTTTCAAAATTTGGATAGGTGAAAAACTTCCAGAACAATGGACTGAGGCTACAATCAACCCACTACACAAAACAGGTGATAAGAGCAACCCAGATAATTACAAAGATTGCAGAAGATAATTACATTTTGTAGATAATTACAGATTGCAGATAATTACAGATAACTACATTTTGGTTGCACTTACATTTTACATTATTGACTCAAGAATCTTATACAACAGGATTAAAACACAACTAGATGAGGAGCTAGGTGAATACCAAGGTGGCTTCAGACCTTGGAGAATTTGTGCAGAACAAATCATCACTTAGCTATGGCATACTACAGAAAACGGAATAAACCTCTTTCAATAGCCTTCATAGATTTCAAGAAAGCGTATGACTGTATCCATGGAAAATCTATGCTAAAAATTCTAAGAAATGTAGGACTCCACCCAAAATTAGTAAATGTTAGGACTCACATTAACTAACACACAATCCAGGATCAAGTTTAGAGGGGAACTTTCTGAACCGTTTTCAAATAAAAACAGGTTGAGACAGGGAGATTGCTTGTCACCATTATTGTTCAATTGTGCCCTAGAATATATGAGAGAATGGTACAAAAAACAATCTGAAGAATATAAAAATCGGATCCTGTAAAGATAAACATAGGTCTAAATCGTCTGGGATTTGCTGACGGACCTGGCACTGCTGGCCAATAATACTCAAGAGACCAAACAAAAAATAACCACATTACAAGACATTGCCCAGACGATTTGCCTCAAAATATCCTTTAAGAAAACTCACAAACAAAATCAAAATAGGACATCAAGAAAAAAAAATTGTAAACAGCTTTAAATATTTAGGTGAAAATATAACATACAATCTCAACGAAAAGTCATCATGGAACAATAGAATAAATAAACTGGTGAGAGCACAATATACTACAAAGAACACATATAATAAAAAATGCCTTTCTATAGCTGCAAAATTAAGATATTACAGAACAGTTATACAACCGATAATAACATACGCAAGTGAAATAATCTTTATAACAATTAATACAATTGCATTTAGACAGACTACTTAAGATAGAGAGAAGATAATTAGAACTTGCATTAACAAGAACTACCAAGAGAAGGACACTTGAAACTAGCTTCCAATGAAGCAGTTTAAAAGGAGATAGAACCTGTAACGAGTACAATGAAAAAGAAATGAATCTCACTCCTTGGACACTTAATCAAGACACCTGAGGAGAGATTAAGCAAAAAAATCATAGAAAAGCTATGGAATAGTAAAACAAATATAAGATGGATTGTAGAACTTAAGGAAGACATAAGAGAGCTGCAAATTACATTGGAAGATTAGAAAAATAAAACAAAAAATATCAAGGTTCTAAATGACAAGCAACCACATTACTAACCAAAATAAATACACAAAGGGATAAGAAGAGTGATTCCAGATGAAGAAAGAAAGTGGTTTAATTAGGGCCTTAAAATAAAAAGAAATAAACAAATATACTATGCTTATACACTTACCACTTAAACGTGGCTCAAAACAGATTCTGAGACAGCTAAGCATGATTTCACAAACACTGTCATTGGTTAGCATTATACCAACAGGTGACAATACCAAAGTTCTTAAAACCTGAAATAAAATAATTCACTGCTTAATACAGCAACTGCACTAATTCTTAATTACATGAATCAATGTTCTGTAAGATCCTTACATGCTTTTGTATAAAATATGACAGTTAAATATTTTAACATTCAATATTATGTAAATGCATCAAGAAAGTACATATTTATAGTTAAGCTCCTAAAACAATCAACAATTGTTTGCTGTTAGTCATAGTTAAACAAAGGCAACAGAGCTTATATGATTAGACACTGTTCAGACTCTATATTCAATAGAAATAAAGGAATGAACGCTCTATAAAAAGCTGAAGCGTTTGAATAAGAACGATTGATTACTTGCCTTTGAAATTGTTTTTTCATAAACTCGCTTTATATAAAAAAAGTTGTGTATTATAAATTTTTAGTTCGCTGAATCGTATACTTTGTGCAGGTCATAGGTAAAAAAAGCCTGACTGAGATTCCTTTCCTGAGATTCCATGGTGATCCCATTGCCACAGAGATTGTCCTGCACATGCACCGTAGCTTTGACTAAGAAAGGCAGAGCTATGTCATTATGTTTGTTATTGTGTGTGTTGTTCCCGTTGCCCACAGAGATTGTCCTGCACATGCACCGTAGCTTTGACTAAGAAAGGCAGAGATATGTCATTATGTTGTCATTGTGTGTGTTGTTCCCATTGCTCACAGATTGTCCTGCACATGCACCGTGGCTTTGACTAAGAAAGGCAGAGATATGTCATTATGTTGTCATTGTGTGTGTTGTTCCCGTTGCCCAGAGAGATTGTCCTGCACATGCACCGTAGCTTTGACTAAGAAAGGCAGAGCTATGTAATTATGTTTCATTGTGTGTGTTGTTCCCGTTACCCACGAGAGATTGTCCTGCACATTCACCGTAGCTTTGACTAAGAAAGCACTCTCCTCCCGTGTTCACTTGATTTTAACTTTTTACACGCAAGTTTTATTATTTTATATTCTATATGGAATTCACATCTGATTCAATTAACAATCATTCAAAACAACTTGGTAAAATGAACAAAGTTATATCAATTTGCCTTGTTTAGGTCTAAATACTTTGATTAATATAAGTACAATTTAAAAATTTACTCTTCGAGATCTGTTACTTTCATATTTAACACAATTTATCTTAGTTATGAACATACTACAGTATTCTTGTATTAACAAGTTTTGCTTTCATAAGGAATTGATTACAGTCTCAGATGTACGTTGACTCTGCCTGCAGGTGTGTGACACTGATTCTCTGTTTTAGGCCTCTAAACCGTAAACAAGCTTTTAATGGCAAAAAGTCAATCAACTGAAATGAGCTTGGTTCCATCAACTTTGGATAATCGCATCCCCAATGTATTTGGTAAAATTTACTTCCTATCAGTCCTTCTTAATTAACATGACTTGCTTATTTAATGTATCATAACTATTGAAATAAACATACAAGAAGAGATAAATAAACAAATGAGACAGAAGATATCATTTATATTGACCTGTAAAATCTTCATGAGAACCACTCCATCGCTGCTTGGTCGAGTGCCAACAAACCTTGCATGGGTAACTGCATCTGAAATTCTCTCTACCACAGCAGGTACAGATTTACCACTTGGATCTAGGCATTAAAATAAAATAAAATACAATATTCAATAATAATAAAACAAATACAATATTTCAGGAAATAAAACAGCCATTGCTTAGATGTAAATTTCATAATCGAATTATGTCTGCCTTCCAAACATAAAAAAAGACATTGTAAACAGATAACTGCTCCTGCACTGATGGTTACTTTTCAAGTATAAAGGTATTTTGTCCACAAATTTATATTCAGCTATACTAATCAATAGTGTTCACTTTTACTCAAAAACAAAAACAATGATGCTAGAACCAACAGAAGAGATATGCTTTATAAATAAATAATTATGGCCTCTATTCTGACAGGAATAAAACGACTTGACAAACAAAACACAGTAGTAAACAATTCCTTACATATATATAATTCAACTACAAATTAATCCTGAATTTTGATCCAGTAATAATTATATGTTCCAAATTAAATATGTGCAAAAGATGACAAAATTAACAAACACTACTTCTAGTATTCCTACCTACTGTCGGCGCAGAAATTATGTGCACCCGAGTTTAAAGGTAAGTTTGTTTTCTAAGTAACTATAAGGCCTACGGAAAAGATAATCACACCATTATTTTCCTTGTTTGATTGTTCGTTATGACATATGCATTTTAAAATTTTAATACAATTTTTAATAATTTTTATTCCAGTTGCAACAAAAAAAGTACCGGAATTTCAACTAGTTTTCACTGTACATATAATTTACATGGTTATTACTCAAGAACATGTTAATTTATCACATTTATATTTTAATACATGGTTAGTA
>JAQJVL010005497.1:0-34971 GCA_035578905.1 Stictocephala bisonia | reverse complement strand
AGTTTTACAAACGAGGTACGGTTTGTCCCGTGGAATGTAGACAATGGCGGAGAAAGCGTCCAAAACTTTGGTCAAAGACCGGGCGTTTTCCTCAATCCCAAGTATTCGCCGACAAACAAAGTCATGAGTCACATCCCACCCCTTTCCGCCATCTTCCTGCCCTGCCCATAATTAATACACACACCCAACGTGTCCCATTGTTGTTTGTCTAAGACGTAGTCATAGTGTTAGTGATAATACTGGGAGACTTGAAGGTGGATTCATTTCAGTTTTAAAGTTTGCCGAGTGAATAATAAAGTGTGTTGAATTAGTTTCCATAGTTTTATTTGTAATAATTTGTCTTGTTTGTGGCCGAGTTTGGTCAATTTATTTGAGGAGCAGAAGAATAAAGAAGAGTCAAAAAATGTCCTTTAAGTGTTGATGTGTGTCCCCAAAATTAAATTCATTAAAGCATCAATTTCGTCAGCTTCAAATTTACGAACTCACGTCAAGGTTAGTAGATAATTTGTTTATATTTCTGATATTTTAATACTATATTTTTGTTGTTCTTCCATCTCTATAGCGTAGTTAGTTACGAAAATGAGTTATATTTTGACGTTAATTCTGTCAATAGCTTTTTAATTAATTAATCGTATAACATTGCATATATTTTCCTTGAATCGTTAAAATTCTTTTACTATAGTAAATGTAATCTAAATTAGTAAATTAGTGCATGGTTTGTAAATTTAAAAGATGATTTAATAATGCATGAGCTTAATAAAGAGACTTTACAAAGCTTTTTAAAAAATTAACAATTTTGGGAATCAAATTGAAAATTCATTATTTAAGATTAGGGAAACTGCAAAGTTAATTAAAGTATGGTTATCGCTTAGAATTTTGGATGCCTGTTCGAATTTTAGCATTTGATTCTCTTCATATCAGTTAGTTCATACTAGATGATATTTTTAGACAGTAGAAATAATGTCCTTGTTTCCAGTTTTCATGTGATTGTTGATACATTTTTTTAACAATTCACGTCATTTTAAAATTATTGGTCTGAAGATAATTTTGTTGTTTTTGTTTAGTGAATATAAAATTATGTATTTTAATCACAAACTAAATTATATATATATATTTTTTTTATGTGCTGTACTAGAGAATGTTTTTTCCCTATAAATGTACCATTCATTTTATAATCATATCGCCAATTAATAAAATAGTATCTAGAATTTTTAAATAGCTAGAACTTTTTTCAATGTTACATTAATGTTATATGTTGCTCATAATGTTGTCTTATTTGATTAAAACCCATGCTAATTATTCAACTGGTTACATTAAATGTATTCATTTCTATTTATTTTATTCTTTAGCAAGGTTCATGCTCACTTAGTTTTAAATATTCCACTTCCTTAGAATGTCAAAATTTCAAAACACTAGTACAGTTTTGTAATAACAGTTTGTCTTGTACCATAAACACACATCTTTTGCTGTTGTTTTTACTAATTAAGAAATGTTATTATTTTTACAGTGTTCACCCTTCTAGGCTAATTGAATTTAACATGGCAATGGAAAACAAAGGTTGCAAAAGACGAAATGACAGCACGGAAGAAGGCGAGCCAAGGCTCAAACAAATGAAATTGAGCGACCACATACCACAGCCTATCAATCAATCAATCAAATCTCTTTATTTGCATAAACATTAAGTACAGCAAATGTGTCAATCTTAAAAAAGTATATATTACAATAAGTAGTGTTAAGGGGAAGTAAAAATTGTTTGTGAGTTGTTAAAAGTTATTATACAATAAAATTCAGTTGAATGTAAAGCAAACAAAGGTCACAATTAATATTTAAATCTATAAAAATTAAAGTGTCTGTTTAAATGTTTGGTTGTTAAAATGGGTTGAAATGTCTAGACTGTGAAAATAAATTAAAATAAGGTTTAAAAAAGTCCAAAATAATGTTGTACAATAAAATGTATGGTAACAGGTTAAAAAAATAAACATTTTAGCAGTGTTAAAGTAAGTCAGAGTTGTCATCAGTCCATTCACCATTCGGGTTTTCTATAAATTCCTTGAGAGAGTATGCAGGTCTTTCGAGAAGCCATTTCTTGAGTTCTTCTTTTAGTTTTTTCCCAGTAAGGTTTTGGATGTGTGGTGGTAGGAGGTTGCGTAGTTTGCATCCAGCATATGATGGCCTCTTCTCTGACAAGGTGGTTCGGTGCTTTGGCAAGATGTATCGATTGCCGTGACGAGTGTTGTATTGGTGTATGTCTCTTCCTCGGAGGGGGGACAGCTTGTCCACATGCAGTATAACCTCCAGAATGTATAAAGTTATTACAGTCATTATACCAAGTGATTTAAATGACTGTCGACATGACTGCTGTGGTTTGAGTTCTGCGAGTGTTCTTATAGCCTTTTTCTGTAAAACAAGGATACGGTTTAAGTTAGTGGCTGAAGTTCCTCCCCACACCGATAAGCCATACCGTATGTGAGACTCCACTAGAGCGTAGTAGGCGATTTTGGCCGTGTCAAGACCACTGATCCACTTTATTCGACGCACTGCGTAGACTCCAGTACTGATTTTTTTACATACCTGATCAGTATGTATATTCCAGGAGAGGTCTTTGTCTACGATTAGTCCCAAGAATTTTGTGTAAGGTTCTTGAACAACATTAGGTGTAGCAGGGACTTCAACTTTTTTTGTACTGAAGTGCACTTGTGTGGTTTTGGATTGGTTGACTACAAGATCGTTTAATAAGCAGTATTGTAATGTTTTGTTTAGTGCTGTGTTGGTATCTTGCTGTAGGCCATGTGCTGAACTGTTTCCTATCATCAATGTAGTGTCGTCGGCGTACATTACTGGTATAGCATTGTAGTCTTGGATGTAAGAGGGAAAGTCATTGGTAAGTAAAATGAATAGTACAGGTCCAAGGACAGAGCCCTGTGGTACTCCTCGTGTTATAGGCAGTGGGGTGGACTTATAAGTTTTCAGTTGCTTGTTGTTTGTCTGTTTAAGTTCTACTACTTGAGTCCGTCCAGTTAAGTAGCTTAGGAACCATTTTTTTGCTAGGCCTCTTATTCCCAGATTTTCTAATTTGTTGGACAGAAGTTGGTGACCCAGACAGTCGAACGCCTTGCTGAAATCGAGGAAGATTGCTGTGACAAAGTGTTCTTTATCTATCTGATCAATAATGAATTCAATTAGCTTGATGACAGCTGATGTTGTTGATTTTCCCTTCAGGAATCCATGTTGGTTTTCTGTGATCAGGTTGTGAATGGTGAGGTGGTTCATGAGTCTAGTTAATGCTATTTTTTCTATAACTTTTGAGAATGTAGATATAAGTGAAATTGGTCTGTAGTTTTCTATCTCGGTTGCTAAACCCTTTTTGTACTTAGGGTAGACTTTACTTCTTTTTAATTCAGATGGAAATTCACCAGACTGGAAGGATTTGTTTGTTATGCTGACTAAGGGCTCAATGAGCTCATCTGCACAGTGTTTTACTAATCCGGGTGAAAATTCATCAATGCCACAAGAACTCTTTGATTTGAGGGAGCGGATAGTATTTTTTACTTCTGTGTTTGATGTAGGTATTAAAAATAAATCTGGGTATGATGTTTGTGAGTAGACTGGTGTGTTTGGTTCTTTTCTAATGGAGCTTTGGTTTTGCTCCAGTGTTTTTTCTGCGATGTCTGCAAAGAATTTGTTGAAGTAGTCCGCAACTTTATTTGGGTCATTTGAAATTTCATTATTCATTTTTATAGCTACATCAAATTTATTTTCTTGCCTTCCTTTTCTTTCAGAGTTTATGATGTGCCATAGGGCTTTGGACTTGTTGTCTGCATTCTCAATATACCTAGCTGTTAAAGTTTGTTTCGAATTTCTCAACTTCATGTCATAGTTCTTTTTATGAGAGACCATAATTTCTTTATCTCCTCTATCTCCAGTCATTTCATATTTGTTTAGGGCTCTGATATAAGTATCTTTTAGAGTTTTAGCTTCATGATCATAAAACATTTCTTTTTTGTTGCTTTTAAGACTTTTTTTTCTCAAAGGACAGGCTATGTCCAGGCTAGTTTGTAGGATTCTGATAAAGTTATTGTAAGCCTCTTCTACACAATGGGCGTGGTGTACATCATTCCAGTTTTTGTTTCCCAGGAGAGATTTCAGTGTATTCATATTGTCTTCCGATAGTTTTCTTGTAATTATACTTTGTGTGTTTTTAGTTTCCATTTTCATAATTAGCTTACAAAGCTGTGCTGTATGGTCAGACATTCCGGCCTGTATTACTTCAGCATGTAAGTCAGCTTCTGATATGTTTGAACATATACAGTCGATGGAGGTGGCTGATTCATGTGTTATTCGAGTTGCTGGTAGAGGCAGTCTTTTCATGTTGTATGTTGTCATCTCATCCTCGAAGATAGTGTTTTTTATGTCTGGTTTTAGACGGTCTATGTTGATGTCACCAATTAAGATTGTAGATTTGTTGTGTACTTGTTGGTCTTCCAGTATGTTTGAGATGATGTCAATGGCGGGACTGATGTTTTCTCCGGGAGGTCTATATACTCCTACAACATAGGTGTTTTGGGTTTTAATTCTTATCATTGCCACTTCACACACAAGTTCTTGACAGTATTTAGAAATGTCAATGGCTTCAATATCAGTGATTTCGTCTTTTGCATAGATTGCTACACCACCTAGCTTATGATCTAGTCTACTGAAATCGGTTATTAGGGAGTAGCCGGAGATTTTAGTGCATGATAACTTTTCCTGACTTAGTCCATGCTCGCTTAGTATTACTATGCTGGGGTTTATGTCGCTGAGAAGGTGGCTGACTCTGTCCACTTTTTTTGTTAATCCCCTGATGTTCTGGTGCAATATAGTTAAAGGTTTATTTTTTTGATAGCACCTTCTTTTGTCTTTTTTTGTTTGTACAATGGACAGAGGTTTTCCTTCTATATTGCTTTGTTGTGGACAGGTTTGGTTCCTAAAAAAGAGAATGATGTTTTTGTTTCTGATGATGGTTGGCTGTTTCCTTCTTTGGCTAATTCTTCTGAGTTTTCTTCTTTTCTGGCATGCTTAAGTGTGTCAGTCTGCAGCTCTTGTATGGAGGACAGAGATGGTGGGGTGCATGACGGCAAGAGTTGAGGTAATACAGCAGGAGGGAGGGAAACTGTGGAGTTGTTAATAGGGAGACTACGACTTTGTTTGTCCATAATTTTGAGGTAGAATTCAATGTTCTTCTCAATAAACTCGTCCACGCTTTGGTCTTCAGGTCTTACTTTTGCGTACATAGGTGGTGTTTTTGGAGGTTGTTTAGCTTTAGGTCCTGGTGATTTTTCTGAACTGGGAATGGGAGTTATTTTACTTGTGTTTTCTGTTTTGCTTGGGGGGTTTTGTCCTGACTTACTTTTGACCATTTGCAGTGAGATGCTGAAATGATTTTTCCTGTTGTTTTCAGAGGATTTATTCTTGTTCAGAGGTTGGGATGTTTTCCATTTTTTAGTATTGGATTTGGGGGAGCTTTTTGAAGAGTTGCAGCGTGATATATTGCAATTTGATTTGGTTGCTGAACGTGATTTACTTTCAGCTACTTCAGTTTTTAAGGTTTTAATGTCTTCTTCCAGAAGGTGTTGTTTCGATTTAACTTCTGCTAGCTCAATAAAAAATGCTGTGTTGTCAATCAGAGTCGTATTAGTGTTTTGTTTATTTTGGCCATTTTGAGTTTCCGAGTTTGTATAGCTTAGAGATTCTTTATCTGGTGTTGCATGGCTTTTTAGGTTTTCTTTTAAAGCATTTATGTTTTTCTCTAAGTCATTGATTTTAAGTAGATATTCGTTTATTATTTGATTTTGTTTTCTGTCATTTTCTTCAAACATACGTTGAATTTCTGAGTGTATTTGTTTTTCCTTCTTTGAATTATTATATAATTCTTCTATTTGGTGTAGGAGGTCTTCGATTTTTAAGGCATATGTTTCTTTTTCTGTTTCTAGGATTTCTGCCTTTTCCTCAGAGGCTGTCAGTTTCGATTCCAGTTCAAAATGCTGTCTCTTGAGTAGTTCGTTCTCCTCCAGTAGTGCTGTTCCAATTTTGGCAGCCAACTTGAGTTTTTCTTCGTCATTTTCTGAGTTTTCTAACAGACTTTCTTCTGTTAAGCTCTCTTCAAGATGTTTTATAGATGTATTTGGAGAATCGCTTTTTTTGTGGTTGGGATCTTCATTTTGTATTAGAGGTTTACTTGGAAAAGAGGTTTTAAAAGCTTGCTCCGCTTCTTCAAGGGCCTTATTAAACATTTTATTTTTGAAATTGTCCGTTTTTGGCTTCCCATGAATTGATTTATATTCTTCATAAAGACACATGTCACTTTGTTTGATTAGGGCAGTCGTATTGTCCCCAAAGAATGTGACATTGTATTTGGTGGTTTTGTCATCAGTTAAAATATCTTGTATAACTGCTGGCCAGTAAGGAAGGTATTTTATTTTGGCGAATACCATAACGCCCACATCATACAAAGTGCAGTTTTTTGATGCCATTTTAGGGATCTATTGGAGAGTTAGGCTTGTAAAAAGGGGCTGTTTTATAAGATCAGGTTTGGTAGTCTCCTGGTGGTCACAATAGGTAATCAGACGTATAAAATGGGACTGTTTTTATAAAATCAGGTTTGGCAGACTCCTGATGGTCACAAGAGGTGGTCAGACGTATAAAATGGGACTGTTTTTATAAAATCAGGTTTGGCAGACTCCTGATGGTCACAAGAGGTAGTCAGACGTGTAAAATGGGACTGTTTTTATAAAATCAGGTTTGGCAGACTCCTGATGGTCACAGGAGGTAGTCAGACGTATAAAATGGGACTGTTTTTATAAAATCAGGTTTGGCAGACTCCTGATGGTCACAAGAGGTAGTCAGACGTATAAAATGGGACTGTTTTTATAAAATCAGGTTTGGCAGACTCCTGATGGTCATAAGAGGTAGTCAGACGTGTAGAATGGGGCTGTTTTTATATAATCAGGTTTGGCAGTCTCCTGATGGTCATAATAGGTTAGTTGTTAAATATAATTGTCATTTGAAAGAAATTGTAAGTTCTTTTCCAATATAAATTCAATATTAAAATTATTTGAAATATTAAAGGTCCTACTGACGTACAACAAAATGCTGTGTTGCGTTTTATTGTCAGGACTTCAGCCCCTTTTACGATTGTTGAATATCCCGATTTTATAAACCTTTTAAAGGTATGTGGTGGAAACGCTCCTCCCAATGGGAAAATATTGATGGAACAATTAGATACCAATTTTTGTTCCATGAAAGATGACATTAAGAAAATATTGAAACACGTTCCCTATGTTTGCACTACTGCTGACTGTTGGACAGTTTTCAGGCGGTAAGTAAAGAGGGTTATGTTAATTTTAACTAAGCTATTGTTTTTAAAAGAAAATATATTGATATACATATCTTAAAAAATGTTTCTCATCATATCACTATATATTTCAGATCTTACCTTGGCATGAGAGTTCATTGGTTGGATCCCTTAAGTTTAGAGCGTCACTCAAAAGCCCTAAGTTGCCGAAGGATCGTTGGGAGACATACTTATGATGTTTTGGCAACGGAAATAGAGAATATTCTGGATGAATATGAAATTAAGAACAAAACTGTCATGATGGTTACTGATAATGGATCCAATTTTTTAAAAGCTTTTCGGTAAGTTTTCTTGTAATAAAGTTTATTATATAGTACTTACATTGTTAAATATTATTTATTTAACATATTTTTCCAATTTTAGGATATTTGGATCTGACAAGGAACCAGACATTGATGAAACTGATGAGATAGATTGCATCGAAGAATCAGTTAGAATAACTGAAATACTAAATAAAAATGAAGAAGACTTTGGCCGTCTCCCACCTCATCACTCGTGTGCGTCTCACACGCTTCATTTGATTGCCACATCAGACGTTGATGAGGCAATAAAAAATAACACAGCTTACAAGAGAACTAGCAGGCAAGTGTTTGGTAAATGCCAAGCACTCTTTAATAAGCAAAATCAGTCAGCAGTAGCAGCTGATATTGTTAAAAGCCACTTGGGCCGGTATCTTCCAGTCCCTGGAGCAACAAGGTACTTCTTTTTGTATTCATAACAGTGTTAAGTTATTAGAATATAAATAAATGGTTCCAAACAGGTAGACCCACATACGGACGGTTTCAAAAAACCACTTTTTTGGTTCAGGGGGCCCTATTTTATTTATTTATTTTGATAGAACTTGCTATTAAAAGGTACTTATTACTGTTTAAGATGGAACTCTTTCTTTGATGCCTTGGAAACTCTCAAGTCAAAGGAAGAACATCTTGATGGACTGTGCAGGGAGCTTGAACTTCCAACTTTTAAAAGACCTCAAGATATAGAATTCTTAGAAGAGTATTGCAAGGTAAGCAAACAAGAAAATGTAAGTTCCTGATCATAAGAGAATCTTGATACATCACTTGTAAATTTGTATTAATGCTAAATATGTTAAATGATGATGGTATAACAATTTCTTGTGCTTCTGACAGTGAATTTCAAATTGTTAGTAGAATATAAATTGGTTTTTTTTGTTATATATTATATATATTTTAAAATATATCTTTTGCATATTCATACTTTCAGGCATATTCATACATTCATGTAGGTCATGGAACCAGCACTTGACATTCTGCAAGGAGTCAAATCTGTCAGCATCGGGTTTCTTTTACCAACACTGACTGTGGTGCGGCAGACTCTGCAGGGTTTCTCAAAACTACAATTCTGTGAACCTCTAAGGGAGGCACTGTTGCGAGGATTTGAGAAAAGGTAAATATAACATTATTGATCATTTTATAATATTGTAAATGTAAACACTATCTCGTGTGATTTATGATTTTCTTTCTCATGTAATTATCTTGTACAGGTTTACCAAATCTTTAAAAAATGCAGTCCACATACTGAGTACAATCAAAACAAGCAAATATTGTGCAAACAAACAGATTTTATGAAGTTTAATAAGATTAGTAAAGAAATAATATGTTTTTTATTTTTTTCAGGTTTGCCAAATCTTTTCAAAATCCACCCTACAGATTAAGTGCAATTCTATCACCACAATTCAAACTTAACTGGGTCAAGGATGAGGGTGATGAGGCAAATGCAAAGGCAGATCTGGAAGAGGAAGTAAGGAAAGGAGCTGTACAACTGGACAGCCAACTCCCTTCAATGGGAAAGGACACTTTCATCCAACAACCTGAGCAGACCTTAAGCATGATGGAGTCATTCTTTTCCCAGTTGAAAGGATCAGATCCTAAGTCTATGCAGGCTCAGGACATAACTGCTGATGCTGAAGCAGAGGTTGTAAGGTATTTACACAATACCAACAACATTTCCCAGCTATCACCTCTGATGAAGAAGTTGTATGTCAAACACAACACTGCCGTTCCCTCCTCAGCTCACTGTGAGCGTTTGTTTAGTGCTGCTGGACTTGTTTTTAATGACAGAAGAGGCCGTATGAGTGACAAAAACTTTAGAGTGCACTTATTTTAAAGTTTAATGGGTATATAAAATAAGCGTTGCACAGAAATTATAGTTTGTAGACGGTTTACGTTATGTATAATAATAAAAGACAACAGTTTTTTTGTAAATAATTGTATGTGTTCTTTCATGCCACACAAACTAACTTTTAACTTTTAATTTCAGTTACTTTTTTAAAATTTAACTTTAATCAGTTAGTTTCATTGAACTCTAACTTTTAACTTCAATTAGTTAGTTTAATAGAGGATTAACTTTAACTTTATTCAGTTAAAAATAATTGTTAACTTTCCCAAGTCTGCTTAAGGCATTATTTGTTTGTAGTTTGTTTTAGTAAAGCAGGGTATGATGAGTTTTTAACTGGACTAGGCTCTGCTTGGTTACCAAGAGGACAGGAGAGGATCTGCAAGATCCGATACGTAAGTAGGACTCGATGAGCAGTAGTAGTGATTGGACTTGGGCTAAGTTGTAAAATATGCTGGCTATTAGTTCTCCCCTATCACTGCATAAAATGTGAATTAAACCTTTCATTTATCAATAATATAATTAATTAATGTTTGTTATTAACACAATGTTTGAAAGTTGTTGCAGTGTCATTTTCTAGGAATACATTTGAGAACAAGAGCATAGGGGTACACTAATGCTAATAACGGACATGCAAGAATATTGAAAACCTTGAAGAATGGGAAAGGCCCAGGAGAAGACATGTAACTTACAGAATTATTTACAAATGAGGTCTAAAATAGAAAAAAAAAATTGTTGTACAAATTTATACGAAAATATGGAAGACAGAGAAAATACAGAAAGCATGGTAAGAAGGTGTGGTCATCTCTATATATAAGAAGGAGGATAAGCTTGACTGTAAAAATTACGGACAAATTTCTTTGCTAAGTTCAACTTAAAGAAAATCCTCTCTAAAGTAATACTAAAAAGATCAGAGGAACTTAAAACAGATATTGTAGGATAACAACAGGCTGGATTTATGGCCCTCCGATCAACGACAGACCAAATATTCATTTTAAAAGAATTAACATCAAAATACTGGAAGTATGACAAGGATCCATGGATACTGTTCATAGATTTTACAAAAGCATATGACTCTGAGAGTTTTAATATTACTACAGGGTTAAGATAGGTTGATGCACTCTCTCCCTTACTATTTAATCTAGTCATAGAAGTCATTAAGAACAATAAGTAGCCTCCGAGGGGGAGCAAAAATAGGTGCCTTGTTAAATGTTCTTGCATTTGCAGATGATGTAGCACTCATTGCTGAAAATAAAAAGATATCAGAGGCAGCAGAAAAGCTAATTACTGAGACACAGAAACTAGGACTACAGGTAAATGAAGAAAAGATCAAATTAATGAAGATAAGCAGAAGACCTGATGACCAACCAGATTTAGAAGTGCTAAATTTTAAGTTTGTTTACAAACTCCTTTTAATATCTGGATGCCACAATAACAAGTAAAAAAACAAGATCATGAAATTGTAGTCAGACTGGCATCAGCTACTGGAGTCTATGAAAGCTTTGTGGAAGCAGGCTAATGACCAGGAGGACGAAACTTCAGATGTACAAGGTGATCATACAACCAGTACTCTTATATGGAGCCGAGGGATGGACAATAACTAAACAGAATGAGAGAAAACGAAAACTCATAGTTTTTGACAACAAGATTCTACGTAGAGTGTTTGGTCCAGTTGAAGGAAATGGGTTGTGGAGGATAAGAAAGAATCGTAAGTTAAGTGCATTATATAAAGATCCGGAAAGCAGAAGATAAGATGGCTAGGACACATACAAAGAAAAGGTGAGAACCTGATACTGAAAAGAGTGTATACTGGACGACTCGCAGGAAGGAGACTGCTACGAAGACCAAGGCTCAGGCGGAGTGACCAAGTAAAGGAAGATCTCAGGGGATTAGGAGTGGATCTGGACATGGCAGAAGATGGACGACATTGGAGGCAAATTGTTGGCGAGGCTAAAAATCACTCCATATATATGTGGTCACAGGCGCATGAGTAAGTAAGTAACGGACCTGGTGGTGTTAGCAGATGTAATGGAGCTGTCCACAAGCTATTAAATAATACTCAGAATTCCTGTGATATTTGTACCTTTCAACAGCCTCTAATATATGATGTTACAAATTATTGAGCATCTTTTTATTTTACTTTACCATTAAAATGTAATCTTATTCTACTGTAAACAGTTGCCTTATAAGAAATCTGGAGTGTTAAACTATTTTGAATATATTCTTCATACAGTCAATATTCAAATGTGAATCATATAATCAACACAATTGTTGTATAAATATCATGTTCTTTGTATTTAAAGTTTTCAACTTTGACATTTTTTTTTTTAAAGCTTCATTAGTATAGAAAGTATAAAGGTTAAATAAATTCCTCATTTATTTAGGATTTAAAAATCTTAGACATCAAAATTGGTTAATTACAACAGTTTCACTCCAGCCTAACTTTAAAAACCCAATATGAGTTTACAGTTTTATAAAAATTGAGTTGGTGTAGCCACAAATATAGCTTTTTTATTTAGTTCAAATAAATTTAAAATGGATTACTAGGCCTATTGTTATTTGGAAATTCATTTTGGTTGATATTTTTTAATCACATTTTATGTATGTATAGACTATAAACACGTTTTACTTTTTTTTTCGTCTTCAATTCCAATTCCTCTGTCAATGTATCTTCATACATTGATCCAATGCCCCTGTCAAACATTTCATACGGAATAAAGATTAGTATATGCCATATTTGGGAAAATTAATTATTTTTCAACCATATAAGTTAACCTCAGAAAAATTTAATTGAAGTTAAAAGTTAGGTTGGATTAAAATTAACTGATTAAAGTTAACGTTAAACAAAAATAACTTAAATTAAAAGTTATTGTTTTTGCAACAATAAAATATACAAATACTTAAAACCATACTTGGGAAAGTTAATGATATTTTAAAACTGAATAAAGTTAAAGTTAATACTGTAAAAAAGTAACTAATTAAAAGTTAGGATTAGAAGTTAAAAGTTAGGATAAATTGAAACTAACTGATTAAAGTTAAAGTATTAGAAAATTAACTGAAATTGAAAGTTAAAAGTTAGTTTTGGTACAGTAAAATATACATATTCAAATACTTAACCTGTATGATAATTTATAATATCTTAGATAAATAGGCTTATTTATAATACATTATTATAACAATCAAGTATATTTAATTGTCACCACCAGAAGCTTAGTTTTACCAGTGAAATATATTATTATATAATAATATTAACCCTTTCAGGAGTGCAGGGTATGACCATCTAAATAGTATTGACGTTCAAGAACGTCATTTTATAGTTAGCAGTAACAACGTTTCAGAACGTCATTTTGTTTAATCGTTGGTTTAATTATTTATAAAGTATCTTTTTAGTGTTTACCACTTATAATAACAGTAAAACGTCATTGTTATTGATTGTACAGTATATAATTCTAAAGTACAGAAAATATGCAATTTCAATGCAGTGTGAAATCATTTAGCGAACTAAAGTTGGCAGGACAACTTGTGGCGGGAGATGGTTTTGGTGGGAGATCGCAGTTCCTCAGTCACTGTCAGTCCGTTGTTATTAGTGCTTCACAGACTCATTGCAAGTGCCGCTTTCATTCACTATATCTCTAATAATTATTGTTTTGTAAATAATTTTATGTGTATGTATATGTAGTTAGTATCCTTGTACAGTTTTATCTCTTTTTATTTTTAGTTTTTTCCACTTCATTGATATTACCTGAACTCTCATAACATATTTGTAATAAAAAACAATAAGAAAATGGGATTTTTAGAATTCAGACTCAATCTAATCCGCCAATTACTAGAAAGCCATCATGTAGAAAGAGAAACGAGATCAATTGCAGCCGCGCCGACAGCAGTTAACATGGCAGCGAAGCTCAAGGACAAACATCCACTGCGCCTCACCGGCAGACACTTCCCCCAACCCCTTCCAACACCTGAAGGTCAAACACGTAAGGCACAAAAACGTTGCTATGTGTGTTTACATTCAGGGGAAAGAAGCGTAAAGACACAACTTATGAGTGTAAAGATTGTAACATTGCCCTTTGTGTATATCCGTGTTTCAAAGACTTCCATACACAAAAAGTGTATTAAACACATTTTATAGTCATAATTTACTTTAAAATGTCATTATATTTACTCTATATACTCAAAAATAACAAATGTACTAAATTATAAAAATAATTTTTTTTACTATTTTTGACTTGATTTGTAGCCATACCCCATACTCCTTTAATCACTAGAAAAAGTGACGTTCCAGAACGTCAATACTCTTTAAAGGGTTAATAAAACTAGCATTTTCTACAGTAATTTTTGTTATATAACTGTTTGAAATCTTAAAAATTAAATATTTTATTTAATTTCTAAAATTATTAACAAAAACTGACTTCAGTCTACGAAATTAAAGTTTTTACTTTTTAAGCCATACTTTAAAAAATCAAAAACTATTTTATAGGAAATTCACGATAGCAAAACTTTTTTTCATTGGCGCAGATAATAAGAAAAGCCAAATAATATTGTGAAATGTTGACTCCAGGTGGTTTTTATCAGACTGGAGAGGATAAGGAAGGGTCACTGATAAGAAAGTATGGGCTTTTAGCAGTAAACAAAAACTGAACAAAATATACTCTCTATAAGTGAGTGAAAGCAGATCTATTCATACTATTTTCGATAAGCAATTACGTTTATTAGATGTTTAAGAATTATGAAATCTATCTAAATCAATAATAAAATACAATATTAATTACCATTGATAATATTATTGATAATAATATTAAAGATAGTATTTTTATTTTATTTTCTTTTCAACGGTACTGAAAGCAAAATAATGAAAACAGAACTAAATATAGCAATTGTTATTTCAAATTTGTCCTGGAATCTTGAAGATAGTTTATTCTGTTGCTTGGTATCATATAATGGATTGATTTTTACCAAGTAAGCCTAATTTAAAATAAAGTAAACGTTTGAGGAAATGTTGGTTTGATTAACCATTTAAATAGTTTGTTCCCGATTACTTTTGAACAAGACAATTTAGATTTGTCAGATGTGAATACACCCATACTTAAAACCTTACATGGAAAAAATACAAAACATCCCAAACTTTCATGACAATCGGATGAATGTGTAGCAATAAATATTGAATAAACAGACAGAAACACCGGCAGACATTCGTTTTACATATATACCAATGTCTGCCGTAAACATTGGTTTTACACCGTTTACAGAACAGTCCCACCCACCCACCCGTACAGGCACTGTGGTATTGACCCACCCGCCCACCCATACACGCACTGTGGTATTGACCCACCCGCCCACCCATACACGCACTGTGGTATTCAATACTCTTGTACGTATGTGGGTGGGCGGGTGGGTCAATACCCTTGTACTTATGTGGGTGGGTCAATACCACTGTACGTATGTGGGTGGGCGGGTGGGTCAATACCCTTGTACGCATGTGGGTGGGCGGGTGTGTCAATACCACTGTACGTATGTGGGTGGGTGGGTGGGTCAATAGCACTGTACGTGTGTGGGTGGGCAGGTGGGTCATTAACAGTGCAATTTATTTTATTTTGTGCTTGCCGACGATGGAGTGGAAGACAAAATAACATTTCTTTGTGCTGAAATGGGAAATATGCGTGGGCGGGTGGGTAAATAACAATGTACATGTAAGGGCGGGCGGGTGGGTCAATACCAATGTACATGTATGGGTGGGCGGGTGGGTCAATACCAATGTACGTGTATGGGTGGGCGGGTGGGTCAATACCAATGTACATGTATGGGTGGGCGGGTGGGTCAATACCAATGTACATGTATGGGTGGGAGGGTGGGTCAATACCAATGTACGTGTATGGGTGGGCGGGTGGGTAAATAACAAAGTACATGTAAGGGCGGGCGGGTGGGTCAATACCAATGTACGTGTATGGGTGGGCAGGTGGGTCAATACCAATGTACGTGTATGGGTGGGCGGGTGGGTCAATACCACCGTACATGTATGGGTGGGCAGGTAGGTAAATACCAACGTACGTGTATGGGTGGGCAGGTGGGTTAATACCACTGTATGTGTATGGAAGGGCGGGTGGGTCAATACCACCGTACGTGTATGGGTGGGCGGGTGGTATGTATGATGTATTTGTATGAAACTTGGTCAGTCATGTTCAGATCAGATGACAGATTTCGTGGTATGGCTTGTTCTTGCAATTTAATCACACTAGACACAAGATATACACAAAGCGTTATTTGTCGATTATATGATTGATATTGTAATTCTGTATGATCAATTAATCAAGTATTGACAGCATTAACGTCAAAATTCAACTGATCTTCCTAATTAATTATATGGATAGATGGGTAAACAGGTAGAATTACAGTATTAGAATTTATGAAAGATAAACAAGCTTAGGCCCACTACGTTGATTTAAAACAAGATAACTATATGACTATTTCAACTTTATCCCTAAACATAAACTAATCAAGTGAAATTATCACCCCAGGGACAGGTCAATCCCACAACAATGGCATACCCGTTTGGTCCGCCTTTTTTTTATTTATAGGGCAGTAAAATGTGACTAAAGGGGAGGGGGTGCGTCTTCAAAACAGTGACCTTGCTTGCCGGTGACAATTGGGGGATGAGGAAAACAATCGGTCTTTGACCTGAGTTTTAGATACTTTCTCCCCAGTTCACATTCCACGGTCCAAATGGTACCTTTTATCACACTTGAAAAACTGAGTTACTTTAACCGTTACCCGAATTTTCAACTAGTTAAAGTTAGAAGTAAACATGAACAAAACTAACGAATAAGTTAAAAAGTTGATAGAAAAAGTAACGATTAAATTTAATCGTTAATCAAGTTTGCTTAGAACTATAATATTTTACTATACATCTGAGTGTTTGTAAAGTCTCACACTGGCTTTATAATTCTATACTTATGGTGATATTGACCTTTCCACCCACCTTTACACGTTTGGTGGTATTAACCCTATCACCCACCTATATACTCATAACCCTCTGTTGACCATCCCACCTGCCTACTACACACATACGGTGGTATTGACCCTCCCACTTGCCTGCACACGTACAGTGGTATCGATCCTCTTACCCACCTGTACAAGTATGGTAATATTGACCCTCCCACCTGCCCATACACATATCATGGTATTGAAACCAAAGAGAAGGGTAGAAAAGTATCTGTTATCACAGTGCAGCAGGTAAGAATTCCTCCCCGGAGTAAGTTAACGGTACCTGTGGTTATTAATAAAGAAGTTTCTACGAGGGATTTGCCTTAAAGTTCAAGGCTGATTAAGAGGTGATTATAAAAAAGGTATTTTGATATGAACAAACAATTATTGACAGTTCTATGGACCTAGAAATAGTTCACCTAGTGATAAAGTAGTTCACCTAGTAATAAATAGTTCACCAGTCATCACTACACTTAAAAAAAAATAGTTGAACTAGGGGAGTCAAATAAGCAGTTAGGGAGTGATACCTCCATGAAAAGCTGTTTAGTTCTCTTTCACTTGGCTTGTTTGTTCTGTTCTTTAGTTTAGGTAATGGATCATATATTGTGTAATAATACATATATTTTTTTCACTTAGTAGTCTTTTTTCACTTATGCAAGTGTGGGTATTCAAATTAATTTGAATAAATTGTATTAAGTTAGATTAATGATTTTAAAATTATATGAAGATGATAGTTCGCCTAAATGTTGTAAAAGAGTAGGTACATAGCCAGGTCAGTTGGCATACGGTGTTGATGGTCTTTGTTCGTACACTCTGCAAACATATGGGCGTGGGCTACATGCAAACATATGGGGGATCAGGTCACAATCCCCAGGCCAGGGATTGTGACCTGACGTTTCCGTATTACTGAGAGTGTGTTAGCATCTAAGGTATTGGCTTCTCAACGGCTGCTGTTTTTACAAGAAGTAAGGTAAAATTTTGTTTAGTTCGGGTTTAGGGTTGAGATTGTGGACACTCCAGGTGCTTTAATAATATATGGATTATAATTAAAGATTTGAGATTGTATTAGCTGCATTGAATGGTCTTATTGCATTTTAATAGTATTTTTAACAGAGTTAATTAAGTGGATAAATGCAAGTATTTTACAACTGTCAGCATTTTACCAAATTAAAAGTGTGTTTATAATTTTGTTTATTAATTTAATAAATTGAGTTCTAGCCAGTATAGGTCCTTCATGTTTTTACGAATTGTTCATTTGTTAGTTTAAATAGTTTTTTTTTTTTTATCAATTAACTAAAGTGTTTGTTCTTATGAGTAAATTTGGAACGCCCTCTGATCATATAAAAATATCTTATAGGGGCGATTCGATTCTTGACTAGTCAAAATGTTGATACATTGAAAGTAACGTGATTCATCAATAATGCCACAATGCATAAGCAATATCAATGTCTCAGAATTTTTCTGATGCGCCAAAATGACTAATTACTAAGAAAAAAATACCCTTTTAAATCAATGATATTTATTGGTGCGTCTTAGAATATCATTTCGTCTATTTATCGAGTTCGTCGATTTCGATTCAGTTAGTCCGTTGGCACTATGTTCTAAATTACATCACTCAAGATTATTTACATAAAAAAAAAAAAATAATTAAATGTTAATTATTAAAAACAACTCTATTAACATCAGCTATTTTCAACCTTTTTATAGGAAAGTATATTTAATTAAAAGTAATATAAAAACTCTCAATGTATTCACTAAATTACATTTTATTGCATCATATTTTGATACTGTTTTATTAATTTTAATATATTGGCTAAACAATATTGGATTGTTGTCAAAATTTTGCTTCTTCTAAAAAAATTCCTTATATAGTATGTTTTATTTATCTACACTTATGTAATTTTACATTAATATTTATTTCAGTCAAGTTATTGTCAGTTAAAAAAATGAACAGTTATATGGGTGTCATCATTTTCCAACAATGACAGTGAATAAGAAAAATTAAATTGTTTTCCGTTATTTTATACATTCTTCTTTTTTGCCTGTGAAATATTATTTTAACTGAAACAAATTAAAATTTGACCAGTTAATCTACTACAACAACCGTCAAATACAACTATTGGCATTTAAATTTAATGAATATAATACAGACCCTTCATCTTCCTTTATTACTAGTTTTTCCTATATTTGAGCCTCTTTTGACTTAATTACATAAGCATCACATTTGCTTAGTGTTAAACAAATGTATCAAGCTCTTTAATTCTATTTCAAAATAATTTTGATTTATTGTGCTTTAAGTCTAATGCATTTTGTGAATCCCTTCAAACATACATTCTTACTTTTATATACCGGTAGTTTATTTTTATATATATTTGTTTCATACATATAATATTAATTAGATAACAATAATATGATAAATAAATTTATGTTTTAAATTATCTTTATCTAGTGCATGTTGGGCCATTGCTGATTTTTCACACTGTCCATACTTAAAATTTGCTGTGTGTTCTTTGAATCTCGTTTTAATTTTATGCACTAGAAAAAGGACATAACTTTTCAAAATTTGAAGTTCTAAAACAAGTTAACAAAAATCAATTATTAGATGCGTCAGAAACATTATATATGAACAAATTTAATGCACTAATTGTAAATAATGAACCTTCTCCCATTCAAAATCTTCGTTTATACAGTATAATTTAACTGAAAATTACTATATATTAATATTTATATATAAACACTTTAAATTTAATTATTTTTTAAATCTACCATATGTTTAAAATATTTACATTATTATATTTTGTAAACAAATGTTTTAAAATTAGAATTTTGTTGATGTCTGAAGATGCTTACATTGTAGGTGAAAGGCCTCACAGAATAAATCATTTTTTTAATATATGAAAATTTTTAAATTATTTTCAATTTATCTTTTGCCAGTTTTGAAAAATTATGTTACTCTGTGGAATATATCAGGGTCAGATAATTACCTTTTTCTTAGTGAGAGTTACAGTCTCTTCAGATGAAAAGTCCAGGCTCGGAGCAGTCACACGATGGTTCATCCGATCAATGTACATGAAATGAACAAGACCAGGAAACTCTTCCATGTACTTATTGATTGTTAATGATGTCCTTGTAAAAAAGAATTAAGGATAGTATAACCGTAATATTACATTACTCCTATGGTGGTGATTAACATAAGTTAATGTTAAAAAAAGGAATTTTATTGAACATCTACCAAATGTTTTCTTGTTTAATACGTAGGAACATATATAAATACACAGGACATAATAAAAATGTACAGTGCCACTGGCACTTTCATAACGTGGGTAGAGACTGGCTACAACTCGCCCAGTATAATACAGACTCCTCAGTCTGTTATGAACTGATAACTACCCAGCACCTCCAAAATTACAATCAACTTCTTAAGAGTCTGCAGAGGCTGTCAGGCTTGTTGGTTATAATCCTATAAGATCAATGTTATTTGCGAATCCATATTTTTTCGTTATTTATTGACCAAAAGTTGTGTATTAGTTTCATTTGAAACGTTATCATATTGCTCATTGCGTTTGCTTATGATATTGCCTAGTTTTGAAAAATGGGTAAAAATAAAAACTTCAAACTAAAATTTTTTATATTTTTTCTACAAAACTAATTACAAATTTGTACAACAATTCCAACACGCAATTTCATTCTTGATCAAATGCATTCTGTTTGGAAAAAATCTTTTTGAAAGTAACTGTTTGATTTGGATATGCGTGATCGTATGTCCGGTTCAAAAATAACATTGTTCTTGAGGTTAAAACCAACATGGCTGACCGCCTCTGCAGACTCTTAATGAATTTAGTGGCAAAAAGCTATTTTTAAAATTAAAAAAATTGAGTGGAATTACAAGATTAAAGAAAGACCTTGTAAAAAAGAATTAAGGATAGTATAACCGTAATATTACATTACTCCTATGGTGGTGATTAACATAAGTTAATGTTAAAAAAAGGAATTTTATTGAACATCTACCAAATGTTTTCTTGTTTAATACGTAGGAACATATATAAATACACAGGACATAATAAAAATGTACAGTGCCACTGGCACTTTCATAACGTGGGTAGAGACTGGCTACAACTCGCCCAGTATAATACAGACTCCTCAGTCTGTTATGAACTGATAACTACCCAGCACCTCCAAAATTACAATCAACTTCTTAAGAGTCTGCAGAGGCTGTCAGGCTTGTTGGTTATAATCCTATAAGATCAATGTTATTTGCGAATCCATATTTTTTCGTTATTTATTGACCAAAAGTTGTGTATTAGTTTCATTTGAAACGTTATCATATTGCTATGATATTGCCTAGTTTTGAAAAATGGGTAAAAATAAAAACTTCAAACTAAAATTTTTTATATTTTTTCTACAAAACTAATTACAAATTTGTACAACAATTCCAACACGCAATTTCATTCTTGATCAAATGCATTCTGTTTGGAAAAAATCTTTTTGAAAGTAACTGTTTGATTTGGATATGCGTGATCGTATGTCCGATTCAAAAATAACATTGTTCTTGAGGTTAAAACCAACATGGCTGACCTCCTCTGCAGACTCTTAATGAATTTAGTGGCAAAAAGCTATTTTTAAAATTAAAAAAATTGAGTGGAATTACAAGATAGAACAATTTTCAAAATTTACACTACTATAAACAAAAACTAATTAAGAAAACTTTCCTACACTGTATATAAACATGCACTGTATAAACTTCATGTGTTATACATAAGTAAATTGCAACCATATAACTCATAATAATTGTTATTTTATGTATATTTTGGTACACTTACAAAAATAATTTAACTGCATCAGAATTAGTCAAATACATGCCAATTTTGAATATCTATTTTCAGTTTTGTCTGTACCTATCCGAAGTCCAGGCAAGCTAACTGAACACAGCATAAAGTCTTAAATATAATTTGTTCAGCTCACTAATACAAACTAGGAAAAATGTAAACAATTGCTGAACTGTCGTGAAAAAGTAAAAAGAGAATTGATAAAAAAGAGATTTAACCTGCTTTTCTGCTATATTAAAAAAAATTGTAACCACCCACCAATTAAACTTCGATACAACATCCATACTTAGGTCTTAATTAATTGAAATTATGTTATCTTCTTGGTTAATTTGAAATAGTTTCGTGTTCTAGGACCTGATGAATAGCAGACATGTTAATAGAAAAATATAATTAATGGACAGTGGACTTAGTATACATGGTGTTTTAAAAGTCCACCCTTCTCGCATTTATGATTTGAGATGCTCTGATTTACTTCGGGGAATGTTTATATATCAACTAAGAAGTTTTTGATCTTTGAAACATTTTGACCCCCCCTGAATATGGGGTGTTTTGGGGTTATGTAAAATTTGTACATAGAAACCCCTCGCAAGTGACACCTCCATTAAAAGGTATTAAAAAATACATATGACAGCCTAACATTAGAGACCTCTAGTTTGTGCCATTCTTCTTCTTTTTTTAATGCCTTTAAAATGATATGTCACTTGCCAGGAGTTCTTATTTACAAATTTTGATTTAACCCTCAAACACCCCTTTTTCGAAAAGTGTCAAAATCTTTCATGAATAAAAACTCATTTAGTCATATAAACATTTTCTGAAATTCTCTAATCATACAAATGTTAGTAGGGGGGAAGGGGATGGTTGGAGACTTTTAAGACACCCAGTATAATTTGTTTAAAAAATAAGTTTAAATGTGTTCAATGTAAATTAATAAAAAATAGCATAAAAAACAAAATATACTGTATTTAAAATCATTATATGAGCTAGAAAATTTACAAAATATTTTAAAATGCAATTTTTCATAAATCAAAGGATATGATCCGAGAGTGAAGTTGCGGATGGCTTTGACTTTGAGGAAATCAGTAAAATCTGTTAGAGAAGATCGCACTTGAAGAGTGATCAAATCTGCGGCATCCACACCTTTCTCCAGCCCACTCCGGTCTAGAGATGTCAGGCGCAGAAGTGTGCGCAGCAATGTCTGGAGGTTGGTAGTCAGTGCATCGATGGCAAGAGCGCCTTCTTTATCCTTTAAAACATCTTGTAATTTTCTGAAATAATTAAGTTCTCTTACAAACAATAATTAAAACAGGTATCTAATTCAGAGATCAAATTTATGACTTCTCTCTTCATGATTAATGATGGATGGGATTGTATAACGTCTGCTAAAACGTTTATATTTGTTGATGACCTGAAAATGTTTCACTACCTATATCAAGCAGATGCAGATAACCTGCAAATGGATTTAGATATGGTGTAACAGTTTGGAGAAAACAAAATGAAACTCAACATTTCCAAATGGTACGTTACAACATTAAGTAGATCAATACATTTTTTGTGACCAATTACTATATGAATAAGATGCCAATTATTCAAGAATGGAATAAATAAAAGAATAAATAAATTATATAGATAATAAAATGTCATTCAATGAGCACATTGATAATAGTATTTGTTTCAACATTTAATAACATTCATTGGATTGTATAGGTTCTTGGTCAGGTCGAGACTGGAGAGTGCGGTTCCTACATATGATATTCATATTAATGCTAAGAAAGAGTACAATAACTATTTTTAAGGTACCTATATTATAAGTGTTTATTCATATTTGATTCTGTATAAGAAGCTGCTATGTCTGATTGGGTTTGAGATTATGGTTCTGAGGAGAGCAGTAATGGAGCAGACACATTTTAAAAATAAATATCCATATGTTTAAAAGACCTGAGTTCTACATTTGAAGTCACATTCATCAAACGTGATTTAAACAACCGTGCATAAGCCAATACATGATGGTCCCTAGTTTAAAACTGTATTATAAATTAAATTAAATCAAATTTGTTTATTTTTCTTAGTTAATTATTAAGGGACTGATTAGGGCACAAGTTTATGACACTTCCAACCTCGGGACGCTTTGTTTTAGAATCCCCACTTTAACAGTAGAAGCAGGTTGTTTTTTTATTTGCTTCAGGTACGGGCTGTAGCATGTGCATCCTCCCCTCTACTATGGTTGATGAAATCATAATCTGATTTTTTCAGGAGCTGAAATAGACATGTTCCTAGAGTCCATGTCAACGTATAAATCTAAATTTCTTTACCTCCACAAAACAGGATTGTAAGATAATTGACAGTGAAATTGTGAAATAATTACTATTGGTTATACTAGTTTATTTGTGCATTATTATACTAGTTTTAGTTATTACTACATTATTACTGTTAAAAAAAAAGCTTTGTTGTTGCTTTTTTTTTACTATTGTATTGCGTTTCCTATATACATAGTATATTGTTGTTGATTCTTCCTTGTTACATTGTTGTTGATGCATATTTCTTTTTACAACATTAGTAAACATGCTCTTTCATGTTTTCAGTTTCAAATCATACTTTAAAGAATTAGTAGTCAAGAATTTTTAATTTCAATTTATTTATTACTTTGAACTACATTAGTATTGTTTGGTGGTGCTCACATCAAAGACAATTTGAATATCTTGGACTTGTTCCCACATTGATATATTAAGTGTATGAAATATATTGCACAAATATAATTGGATTTTTGCCTGTTTTAAAGCATGTATTATAAATAAATAAAAGAGTATGAAAATAACACAGTTTTATATTATTACTCACTTTTTTAACTGATCCCATTTTGAATGAATCTGTTTTATTACAGTTTCAACTTGGGGTGTATTTTGATTTTTGTTTTTTTTCAGAGAATCAAATATCCTTTTCATGCTTGCATCCAGAATATCAAGAACTTTTCGAATTCCATCTTCTCCATTTTCTGTCATTTGAATATTTTGTATTAAGACAAGAGCAGAGAAGGCATCTTGCAATCCGCCACATAACGATTCCGGACTTGTCTGAAACAGAAAATAAGTAATATCACTGTATGGCTTTGCACCAATAATGTACAACTTTAAACATGTCCATTCTAATGGGATAAGTTCCTCATGACTAAGTTAGGAGCCAAGTGCATGGTTCAATGAAACTTTTGGTCAATGGGTAATTCAGTAGCCAACTATGTTGAGACCCAGTATGATGGGAATTCGATAGGCTATGTGTACAACAGGTGGACAACCCTCTTAAACAGCAGGTGTAGGATGGATGTGTGAGTAACCTATTATGGGCCATATGCAGAATATGTCACTAATTTGAGCTGTGGGTACGATAGTAGAAAAATAAACCATGAGCACGATGCAAGTGACATTTTAGGAACTATGTTCTTCCTGTTAAATGCTTATTAACTAATTGTATTTTTTAACTATTACTCTTTAAAAGCAACATTTTAGGTTAACCTGTTGACTAGTAATGTATTTTGATACTGATTGAGGAAGAATATGATGTTTGATCCAAAACGAGAATCCTCGTCAGGTGACGTGGCCATGTGTCGTTTCCCACCCTTCCCATTGTAGCTTCTTGCAATGGTTCCTTGAATTCTAATATGGTGTCTTCAAATATTATAGATGTCATTTCAATCCTCATTTATAATGATAGCAATTAGATAGCAATTATATCGTAGACCAGTTGCAATGTTATCTATAGTTGATAAAAATGAAATGAACACACTAAATATTACTGATTTTTACTTTTATAGATCTAAGGAAATAAAAGTAAAACTAAAATGTGTTATAAATTATAATAGCAATATTTATCTATAGATATAATCTGTTATGATGCTTTCTTACAATGACTGTACAAGAAAAACAGTGAAATAGTATACTAAGATCTAATTTCAGCGTTCTCATGCATGATAAATCTTCAGACATCGCATCAAAAAACAAAATCCTAATTGTAAAGAACACAAAATGGATTTGTGGATGAATCTTGTAAAGCAACTCATGGAGTCACGCACATTTGCTGCTAATAAATCTTGTTGCCCCACTCAATTATTGGTGATAAGAACGCCCTCCGGCTCACAGCCATTTTCCTTGGCCGCTACCTATGAGTGAGAAACGTAAAACAATACTAACAAAACAATGCTATGTATGTTATGCACACTTGTAGTGAAGGTCCTAAGCGTGAGGATATTTCATATGTATGTTCTGTTTGTAAAATTCTTTTGTGTGTATATCCGTGTTTAGAAAATTATCATATACCAAAAGAAATTTAATTTCCTTGTAAAAGGATTTTTTACATTTTTAAATTGATTTTCGTATTCACTTAATTGTATAATAAAAACATGTGACAAAAACTAAAGAACAATGTTTCTTACTCCCCGAGTAGTAAACTATGGTAAAAAAAAAAATACTTATTGAAGACATAGTACTTGTCACATCGTATGGCGTGGATACTTTTCAACAAGTTAATATAACACGTTCTTACAATTTTTACAATAGGGTTTAGAGAGTAAAAAAACTTACTTCCATTACTGTCCCTTGTATACACTCAACTTTGGGGTGATTTTATTTTATATTTGGGTCAGGTAATGTACCTGTGCTCTTGGCCGATGGCCATGGATTGAAAATATTATAATTGATAACGCCAACCAAAACAGTGCTAAGAAGTTGGCTGGAGCATGTTACTAAACAATGAAAGTAGCAATCAAACCATGAGAGTGCCATCATAAGAGAGAGACCCTTAGTTAAATAAATTATCACCGTCATTTTTTTATATAATTTATAAATATTTAGCATCCAAATCAATATATTCATTTTGTTTTATTAGCCTCCAGAACTGTTATATTATAGAAATAATACTGGTTAAATTACCTTTTTTCCTGTCAACAGTTCTTCAAACGTAATCTGCTATGTACATTTCGAAGCATAGAGCTTCATCATCAGGCTTTCCAAAAACGTCACTATTTACATTACACTAAACATTAAACACTAAACATTTTAAATATTTTTAATGTTTAGTGTAATGTAAATAGTGACGTTTTTGGAAAGCCTAATGATGAAGCTCTATGCTTCGAAATGTACATAGCAGATTACGTTTGAAGAACTGTTGACAGGAAAAAAGGTAATTTAACCAGTATTATTTCTACAAATCAATATATTCCCTAGACCTCATGCCTAACTAAGCTAGCTGTGATTCTGTGCATGGACGAGCCACTGATGAAAGACAAACTAGATTTTAGACAAATACCATTATTATTTTCAGCTAAGTCCCCATTAGAGATTAATTTACTCCCCCTCCCTTTCTCTGCAAGGATAATTCTACCGAAACATTTAATCTATTAGTTGTCCTAAAATTAAAAGAATTTTAGAAATTAATCTTATAATCGGTAGTCCAGGTGTCTTGGTGCCTTCAGCTCCCCTTGCAAGTCTTCTCGCTGGCGTGACAACTACTGGAAGCTCAACTGCACCTTAGATCTGTCCCAGACACCAAATATCTAGGCCTACTCTGGACTAGTTTAGGGAAGACAATTCAGTCTGCCCCTAGCAGCTTTACCTGCGATAGTTTCTTCCTAAAAGGTAAGGCAGTTTTCCAAGCAGACTTAGTGACTGTCCATATTTTGCTAGAGTAAATTGTTTAAGATTTTTGTTAAATATTTCATTTTAAAGTTTTAAATATTTAATTAAATTACATTATTCCGGAATAAATATTTGTAAAAAGGTATTGAATCTTATTTTTGTATTCTTAATAACATTTCTTTTTTAAATTTGATATTGTGTTAAATGGTGAATTAGAAGACTTAACATTTTATTCAAAGTTATTGGGCATCTTCTTTTCATTTTGTTATTGCTTCAAATATATATTTTGTCTTATATTTTTTAGTTAAAGTGTAATATTGAACTTAATAATTTAATAGTTATCCTGAAAGTGTATATATATTGTAATATATATTGTATGTGTATACATTTAGTATTGTCTTATGTTTTGGATCAAGTTTATTAGTCTGAGTTTTAACATTCTAGGATAGTTATAAATGTAAGGTTTTAAATTATTTTTACAGTGTGATTACTCAAACTGCTTACATGCTAAGCAAGTAAATTAACTGAACGAACAAAATCGCAAGCCACAATATTATAAGACTTGCTCACCATAAGCCACTGATTGTTTTGTTAACAGTCACGTTAGTTAGGTTTTACTGTACAAATATAAAAACTTCACTTCTGGAAATTAATAATACTGGAGACTCCCTTATAATGCTAAAATAAATATTTACCATCTTAATTTTGTATAGAAGCTTTACAATTATTAGTGGGATAGTCCAAGTGGTTATTGCTAAGAATACTGCCTTTAAAAAGAAGTTTCCAAACATAAGAACCATATTCATTATCAGTAATGATAAGTTGGACTGGAACTGATAAAATATTTTTCGCTATGTAACTGCCATTGATACTTGATATGATGCATTTAAGTAAATAAAATGTTATTACATGTGAACATCTTCGGAAATAAAACTGTTATCATTATTATTTAAAATGGAAAAATGAATACAATTTTAGGTTACCTGATAGAGGAGGAGCAAAGAAACACCTTCTGAGAGAGTTGATATGTGAACAGCATGTGGACTGTAATTGCCATTGCCGGTAAAAACGACTAGCTCATGATTTATGACATCTTCATCTATGGACAGATATTCACCTTTTACATAGTACATTCTTAACACATATATAACATTTGTTCTCAATATTATAGTTCCATAAATGGTACTCTTTTTAATTAGTTATCAATGCAGATTTGGTAAATTTTCAGACAACTTTTTCAACAAAAGTGAAAGTTCCAGAGTTCTATCAGGTTTGCTTGATACATAGTTCAAGCTATGGACAAATCCAAGTATTTCTGCAAACTTCAAATTTTGTTTTCAATAAAAATGTTTAGGTATTCTTATTCTTTAAAATATTAAATCAACTATATGTTAAATATAAACTGTTAGTGTTTATGCATAGCTATATTTTATATTTTGGATTTATCTTATTACACAAGTGACTAACTTTCTATTGGTTAAAAGGTTTAACTATAAAATGTATGTTTTTCTTCTAAACAAAAAGAATTGGTGTTGGTTAAACTTGAATAAACTAATCCTTCTCAATTATGTATGTGATGACAACCAGACTTTTAAAGTGATTACCACGTTCACTCATTGAATAGTGGGGGCTTCTTGAGATTGGTGTGGAGGGGGGGCTGTAGTACTCATCACTGGAGTTTCCATCCTGCTCACTATCAGACTCTGTAACTGGAAGGGGCAGCCGTCGATAGCTCTCTGTCAGTAGATTTAGAAATAAAATGTCTGAAGCGGCCAGATCATCAGCATCTCGACTGCAAATTCATTTACATATTATAAGTATGGTGCAACAGTTTTTCATAAATCAGTGTTAAGACATAATGTTTAAATAGTGTAGAATTCAAAACTTAGACTGATTCTTCAGCACGAAACTGATTCTTCAACCCTATGTACCCATATACATACAGTGGTGAATTTATCATATTGATTTTGCACAAAGAGTTCATTCGGTGTTAAGTAATAGAAAAACAATTGTATAGTGGTAAAGATAATCTATCTGTTGACATGCGTGCTAAAATGATCTAAACTACATTGTACTGTTGGCATATTTTTTATTTCAAAGAAAGAAAAGTAAATGCGATTATCTAAAAAATTTAGTTTTTGTGAGCTTATTAAATGTCATTCAACATAGTATATTATGAAGAAAAAGAGTTATTCCTAATATTTGTTTATTTTAAATGTCATTGTCTTCATAGAAGAGATGCAAATTGTATGTGAACAGCATGCCAGTATGGCAGATCAGAGGCTAAACTTGAACTGTGAAGTGTAAAGTCCATGGTTTAAACAAATCCCCACCTGATTGTATACAAGTGATTACAGCAAATCTGTACTCACTGAATTAAGTTCACACACAAACCTGTAGTCCAAGCGATTTTTTTTCAAAAGCAAAATCTATGTATAGGGTGATTTGCTACTGACACTAATATACTTGCTGGTTCTTCTCACCATAGGGGAACAAAAAAAGGTAATATAGAGCGTTACCTATTTTTTCTACCTCCAAATAAGTTGAAAAAGTGGACTTAGTTTTGTATGGGAGATCTGTTTTAAGGCATAACTTGAAGTATACAGTGCTCTTTTTTTCTTTTAAAGGAAAGGCCAATCTCCTTCTTAACTTTGCTCTGCCACATTATTAATCTGTGTGGAGAACTTATTCAGACAGAAAGGGGGTGAACCAGTACAGTACAAGGTGAGTATTACTGATAAATCTTCCAGTCCAGGCCAGATTCGAACCAGCGCTATCTCTAACCCAGGCCTAAAGTCTTGACGCCTTAGACCACTCGGCCACCGGCTTACCCATTTATTTGTGTCTGTTCTATGATTCGTGCTTGTAGAGTGGGTACTTATTTACGTCTGTTCCTTACATATTGTATATGTAGTCTGGACGGATTTGGTGAGTGGCTCAAACTAAAACTCAACTCATTATAGTCCATGATAGAAAACAATATTTGGAGTCTGTGAGTTGATGTGCTTTAGCACCATCATGACAAATAGAGATGTTATGATACAATATTTTTAAATGTCTAGTTCTGATATAGGCAAACAATAACCAAATCAAACTGAGCCTGACACTGACAAAATATAATCAATATTCCTGCAACAGCAGTTCCGTACATCAACATTCTTTCAAATGCTGAAGATTTTACTAGTGATTAAGAGAATGTTACATTTAATTTTTTTTCTCTGTTTTGAAAGTAGTCCAGCCCGTGAAAAGACAAGCATAGTTATGTAAAATATTCGGGTATTTAACACTTTGGGTAAATACCTTGGGCATTTACCTGGGTAAATACCAAAAATCAATTAATACCAGGATACTTAAAAATACATGTTACAGTCACTCTGCAGCAAAATTATGGAAAATAAACTGGGTAAATATGAGGCACTCTACTTTACTGTAATTTAACTACATATTTATACTTAAAATTGTAAAGCAACTATAATCTATAAAATGTTTACTAATCTATCAAAAACAAAAATGAAATTGAGTATACAAAAATTCTGTTGGCATTGAAATACATGGTTCTAGAGACAAAAATACATAAGATTTCAAGTAAGGTAACATCTTTATCAATTCACGTATTTGCCATTTGGGTCATGCACAATTCATTTTCACAAAAGTTTTGAAGCCAGTATTGGCACATTTCAGAGAAAAGAGATTCGCATCAACCATTTATTTGGATCCACCAATACTGTTTTTATCGTACAATTGTTTGACAATTGTCAAGATAATGTGAACGAAGCAGTTTGATTTAAATTACCTTAATCATTTCAATTAATGAAAATGTTTTATATTATAGGTAGGCCTATTAATACTAATATATGTAAACCTGGGTATTTATATTGATCATGCTAAGAAGTCTAAATTTATTGAGTCTGTCGTTGATTCTATTGACAAAAATGAAAAAAAAAAAAAAAAACTGTAGGAATATTTATGGACCTATCAAGGGAGTTTGATAATTTCTCGCACGAAATAATGCTTAGAAAATTGAAAAATTTGGGAATAAAGAATTTGGAATTAAAATGGTTTACTTCATATGTGATACAAAGATCTCAATTAGTTAAAATCAAAGCAAACGTGGGAAATAAACTTACAACAGTTTCTTCCAATGAGCCAAATATTCCATATGGATTCCACAGGTATCAATATTAGGTCCTTTATTATTTCTATCCTATGTTCAAGGTATGCTAGAATATATTATAGAGAAGAAAAAAAGTCAGTTAATCCTCTATGCAGATGATTCAAATTTTAAAATTTCAGGAGCAACCCAAGATCAATTAGAAATAACAGCACATGTAGAGATGGGAAAAGTTTTCTTGAGGCTAAACATTTATTTTTAAATTACATTTAATTTCAAACTAAGCAACACAGAAATAAAATTGAATCGCATATATGCTTAGATTCTTACACTTGGGAGAGAGTACCACATACTGAATTTCTTGGGCTAATGGTGAATGAAAATCTATCATAGAACAATCACACAGATAAAGTATTCGGTGTTTCACTGAGATATTGAAGATAATCTATTTTGCACTGTAATTCCCACTTTTAATATGGCATCATTTTAAATGGGGGTACCAGTAACTTTAATAAAATTCTTTTACTGCAAGAAAAATTAAGAATTATTTTAAAATTGCAACAAACTAACTCAGTCAAAAGCCATTTCATGGCATGACAAATTTTGACTGTTTTTGACATTATTTGTTTTTTCAAGGAGTATCAGGTTCTAAATGATCACCAAACAGTCAATTAGTATAATAAAAGCATTAAAAATGAAATAATATAAAGTTATCATAAAACAGAGTTGTTAAAAAAAGCCATCATATGGTGGGTCAAAGTAATTTTGTAATTTACCAGCAAATTAAAAAATGAAGACAACATAAAACTTTTTTTAATATTAAAAGAATACCTAATAAATAAGGCTTTTTACAGTATAGATGAATTCACCTCCTAATAGTTATTATGAAAATAGTAGTATGATAATATTATGTTAATGGTATGTTTGGTGATGTATAGGCTATAGTCATAAAGAAAATGTATATATCATATATCTAGGATTAAGACCATATTAATCTTAGTTTGACACTATTTCTTGTATTGCCTTGTGCATTGTTTGAATAAAGATGTTTTGAAATTGCAAAATAAAATGCTTGTGGAAACCATATAAAAACTTAATAACACTTTTAGTCATCATTTTAACATCGTTACAGTATGGGAATTGCAAAATGACAAGTCAATCTTCTATAAATGGAATAACAATTAAAAGTGCCCAGTTGTTGTGTTGACCCAGCTTACCTGAGCTTGAGATAAATGACTACTTTATATTTACCCAGCCCACATCACTAAGCAAGCCTTGCGTTTAGTGTCCAATCTCATTAAACATACTTGATGAACATACTGTATTGAGAAGGTGCTGGCCATATTCTCTCTAACATAACCTATAACAGTATCAATGGGACTGAGCTTTTGAAAAGTTTTGTGATATAAATACTTGAAATGTTTTATTTAGTGGACTTCTTTTAATTTAATTAAATCGGTTGTATATGACGTCACTGAGTCCAATATAAATAAGAAAAATTTGTTAAGTTTTTAATCTGTCTTACTACCATCATTTAAATGGACGAGTATACTCCATGTTCAGGATGTTTTGCCCCACAAAAGTAAACAATATCCTACTTTTAGAGGCATCCTACAGCTAAAGCCTGAAATTATGTCTGATTCAAATTTGACACAAAAGTTCCTTTGGATTCTATCACAATACATGCAAATCAGTTTAATTAATACACTTTATTCAACATATATTCAGATACCTTGAGTATAGTGAGAGGAACTTGTTTTGGACAAAAATGAGAGTGTGACAGCGTGAATAATCGATCATAGACTTGAGCTTGTTGGCAGCCTCACGGAGAGTTTTAATGACAGTAGCGCTGAGTTCCGGGCTAACAGTTAGTTGTTCCACTGCCTCCACCAGAAAGGCCTGGTCTGTGTCTCCTAGTGATGTCCATGTGTCCAACAGGTGTGATAATACACTGTTCTGGTGTTGATTCTGCTTAAGCCTTTACAATAACAATAAAATTAAGGTACAGTAAAAAATATTTGAGACCAATAAATAAGAATGCATAACATTTAAACTGATTAAAAGTAAAACTAGCTTAATTTCAGATAATGTTACATATTACTTATTAGGACATATTAATAAATATTGAGTTACAGCAACTTAGTGACCACAATACTTGGATTAACATGGCTTTATAATATATTCATATAACTAAGGGATTAAATGAAGATTAAGTCGGCACCAGTGGCGCAGGCTGTAACCTAGTTACTTGGGGACAAAGCGTTAAGGAGATTGTAGGTGATAGGTTCCATGCTCAGTCCTTTTCATACTGATACGGTGTCCACTTAATGGTTGCCATCAACGTGGATACTACTTAATCCTAGATGGTGAATACTAGGTGGCCTATTATGAACTCCCAACTGCAAAGTGCTCCTTTTCAGAGCTTCGCAAGTTTTTTTTGTAAAAATCATAAAAAATACTAATTATGCTTTAAATGTCAATTTTATCATTTCGTTTTTCTTCTCAAGAACTGTCCTTTCACATACTACAAAACTTGTCACGTAAAACCTGGGGACCAACGGCTTTACGTGACTTCCGAACCACGGGAGCGGCAGGGCAAAATCTATTAGTGGTCACATCGGGGATCGAACCCGGACCGGCAGCGCGGCAAGCCAGTGCCTTAGCACAAGTCCGCTACATGGAGGGAGGGAGGTCTGAAAATATTGATTTTAAAATAAGCTTATATAGACAAAACCTTCTAAAATAAGTTTTATCTATGAATACTAGACAATCCATTTTATAATTTAAATGGTGTTTTTAGCATGAAAGTTATTGAATTGTGATTTTATTTTGTGTTAATTTTATCCTATTAGCACAAAACCTGCTTGCTATATAAAGGTATAAATATTCTTCTTGAAATTATATATTCGTAATGACATCAGGCATTTATGTTTTATAGACGTATGGTTGATTTTGCTTCAGCAATAAGTCCTATGAAATCGTCAATGATGCAATCATGTATGAACATATTCTTGTGACAAATAGAGATTTATTATTGTTAACAACAAAAACTTGTGGTTACTATTTCTTCATTTGCTTAGTTGTAGTCTCAGCTTTTTATTGGTTTACTGAATATTGATAACTGCAACATTTCTAACATAATTCACTTTGACAAACTAAAAATCTAGTGCTAATTAGTTTAAGAAAGTTGCAATTATGAAAGTGTTAAAAATCAAGAAGATAGTCTTACTACTGTCATAAAAACCACAAATAAACTTACTCAGACACATCAGGTCCACACAGATGCTGTACAATGCATATGCATACACTCAAGACACGTTTTAGCCAACTAACATCTTCATATCCAATGTGTAAAAAAAGATGCCCCATGTACTGAAACAGGTTTTTATAATTATTTACATACAATAGTCAAGAAATAAAAAATTTACACAAGTAATTTACACTAGATAAAATTTAATTAGAATATAAACATCATGTGTCCAATATTATTGTTAAATAAAACATATGCAATTAAAGTAAATTAAACTACGAATTATAGTAAAAAAAGAATGTAATTGTTAAGTTGAGACCAAAGTTTGTTAAATGATAGTAGAAACGGACATACAATCTTCAAGACATACAAATATTCAATCTTAAATTTGGGTAAGAAATGTAAAAAAGCTGTACGTAGATTAAAACTATTTTTGGTGCGGATCCCTTCAATTGAAGAATTCAGGAATGTAGAAGAGGTTATCTTGAAGCCAAATCTTATTTTTTTCCTTCAAACTATTTTGTTTCAAAGCTACTACCAGGGTTGCATGGACGAATTATATAAACTTAAAGTAGGGCCTTAATACACTATATATGTTTGAATCTACTAACCAGTAAAGCAGGTGTAGACTTAATAAACATAATTCAGCAATAATC
>JAQJVL010005496.1:0-35002 GCA_035578905.1 Stictocephala bisonia | reverse complement strand
AGTCCCGAGACCGGTGCAGTCCTATGCGGCTGCTGCTGCAAAGAGTACTGTGCCGGCTATCAAGGTACCCGGCAAGCCTAAGGTGGAGCCAAGGAGCGAGGCCAAAAAGACCCTTCTGGTGTTTCCAAAGGATAAGTCTAAGGGCAACTCATCAAAAGCCACGGAGGCTCTTCTCAAGATTTGTGTTAAACCACACGAGATGGGCCTCAAAATAAAGCGAATTAGTACCATTCGTAATAACGGAGTGGCGATTGAGGTCCATGATGAGCAGTCCCTCGAAAAGCTACTAGAGGAACCTAAGCTTAAGGCGACGGTACTTATGTCGCGGCCCAAAAAAGGCAGCAGAAGGTCCTTATATATGATGTCCCCAGAGACATGTCAGAGGAGAAACTTACGGAAGCTGTCTGGACGCTGAATAGTTGCGAGATGGAACTCGAGGCGTACAGGACACAATTTAGGCCCTTGTTCTGAACTGGCCCTAGGGATAAGCCAGTGACCCACTGGGTGGTGGAGGTATCACCCTGGTCAGGAACTCCCTGATCAGGACGGGAAGGGTCTTTCTCGGCTGGTTATCCTGCCGGGTTGTTGACCACCATATTGTATCAAGGTGCTATAAGTGCCATAAGTTTGGCCATTTGGCCGAAAACTGTAGCGCAAAACAAGAGGTATGCGGACACTGCTCTGGCCAAAGCAATGAAGTAAAAAAATGCCCGCACAAAGACAAGGCAAATAAGGTGAAATGCGCTAACTGTGCGCGCTCCTTGAGGGGAGGAAAATCGCTCCCGAGTGACCACTCTACTTCAGATAGGAAATGTCCTATGTATCTGGCTGAAGTGGAGCGTATAATTTCCCAGACTGATTATGGACGTTAATTTCCATCCTGCATGAGGTCAAATTAAGTTTGGCCAAATCAACCTGCAACGTTCCATGACAGCTTGGAACGAAATTAGAAAAGTTGCATTAGACCTGGGAGTGGATATCCTCCTCATCCAGGAGCCCTTTACTGTGCGTGGCACGGTAGCAGGCCTGGGAATGGATTTCAAAATCCTAGGAAACAAGGCGGAACTAAATGATTATATATTAAAGAAGATACAATCTTTACCTTCAATTTAGTACCACTCATGACCGGATTAACGAGATTCCATCTGTAAAGAGCTACCAATTGCCCTCTGGGCCAGTAGTTTCAGTGTCGTCTGTGCTACTGTTGGGCTCCGTCCCAAAAGCGCTTAAAGTGATTTGTAAGCTATCAGCTTGTGCGAGCTTTGAGTGAGTGGGGTGTGCAAGCCGGGAGCGAAGTTCCTTGATGTCGTATCAGGGAGTCCTCCACCATCTGGAATCTGTAACATACTGATAGCCGGGACAAATGATGTGGCGGCTGGCGAATTCAGGGCGGTCTGCAGATATATTGAAGAAACCATCTCAAAACGAAGCAGCTCAACCAAGATGATGGTAGTAACCCTGCCTCACCGCCACGATCTTCATCCACAACACCCGATCAATCACCGTACAGCCGAGGTCAACAATTTCATCTACGACCTGGGAGTAAAGCTGAACTTTCAAGTGATTGATTCCAACACCATTGGAAGACAGATGTTTACCAGGCATGGTATGCACCTGAGGCTCCCAGGGAAGCGGCTTCTGGTTGACTTAATGTTGAGAAATCTATCAAGTGGACAAATGCTGGCAGCTACACGACCGACCAAACGCACCCCAGAATCACCAGATTGCTTGTCGCTGCCGATTCCTACAGAACCCAGAACCCTTCAGCACAAGAGCTTTGCAGAGGCCCTCAAGCAACCACCTCAAGAGGCTAATACTGACCCAGAGTCTCCAAAAAACGAGACAGTCTCGTTCCACGAAGAACCAGTGAAGTAGTGTTGAAATCCAATGTAGGACCAGAAGTTAGTCTTAAGACCTCTTTAAGCCTAAGCAACAGTAGATTTCTATTTTATAATATTCAATCCCTTAGCAATAAAACTCTTGAAATTGAAGCCTTTTTGGCCACTGAGTCATACGATGTTTTATGTTTTTCGGAACATTGGCTGTGTACTGAAGCATTGGCCTGTAAAAATATTCCTAATTTTAGTCTTGTATCTGCCTTTTGTCGCTCCCGACATATACATGGTGGGGTGGCAGTATTTGTGGCAAATGACCTTGTACATACTTGTGTGGAAATCAATGTTGTGGATTATTGCACTGAGTTTCACCATGAATTTGCATGTGTATTGCTCAAAAGCCTTAGTATTATACTTATTGTAGCCTATAGATCTCCTCAGGGAGACATTCAGCTTTTCCTTGATGCTCTCGAGAAATTGGTCCTGTCTCTGGCCAACTTTAGGTCAAATAATAGAGTAGTCCTTGGAGGTGACTTTAATGTTGATGTTTTGCTAAGGCAAGATCCTAAGACTGTATATTTTGAAAATCTCCTTAGATCTCTTAATTTGTATTGCTTAATTTTTAAGCCTACTCATGGTAAATCTTGCATTGACAATATTGCCACTGACTTCCCTAATAATACTGATATTTGTGCTGATGTTTGTACTTATCCTCTAAGTGACCATGTTGGAGTCTACCTGGAAGTAACGCACAATCGGAGCGTGTGTCCCTTGGCTGACAGGTTAATTGAGGTGAGACCTTTGCCAGCCCACAAAATTGATCATTTCCTGTTTTTATTAGAAAACATTAACTGGAATAGCATTCTTATTTCAAATAATTGTGAAGAAAATTTTGAGCTCTTCCTTGATAAGTTTGTAAGTTTGTTTTATGATTGCTTTCCTGCCAAAACTGTAAGTTGCAAGGGGAAGAGACAAAAACCTAAATGGTTAAATGATTCCCTCCTTCATAAGAAGAAATGGTTACTATTCATTTATGACAAAATGAAAAGTGATCCTAGTTGTAATCCTGAAACCAAAAGGTTGTACTCTAGGCTAAGAAAGGAATACAGAAATGATCTAAAGCTTGCCAGGTTAAAGTCAAATGCTGATTTCATAGAAACTTCAGCTAATAAATGCTCTGCAGCCTGGAAAATAATTCGCCAAGAGTCAACACCTTCCCGGCCTAGAGTTAGTAGTGTGTCTCCTGATCAATTCAATGATTATTTTGTAGATAGTGTGCAAAAGTTAAGAGATGAAATTGGTACTCCCACCATCTCTGCTTTAGATATGATGGATAGTGTTCCCTCACCTGCCACTAAGTTCAGTTTTGTTCCAACTTCATGTAATAAAGTACTTGAAATTGTAAGTAGCATGAAACCTTCTACTAGTAGAGATGTCTATTGTTTGTCTAATTCCTTTATTAAATTAGTCATTAATTACATTGTTTGCCCTCTGACCTTTTGTATAAATGCTTGCCTCATGGAAGGTGTCTTTCCTAAGAAATTAAAAGTTTCCAAGACTGTGCCTGTTCATAAAAAAGGATCATTTGATCTTGTGAGCAATTTTAGACCTATAAGTATTTTACCTATATTTTCTAAGATTTTTGAGTATGTTGTTCATGGTCAATTATATACTTACTTTGAGGAGAATGGTTTGTTCACGGACACCCAGTTTGGTTTTCGGAGTGGTTTATCCACTATTGATGCCGTTGAAAATATTGTTAGAGTAATTTTGAATGGTTTTGAAGCCCATAGTCTTACTGGGGTCACCCTGTGTGACCTTAGTAAGGCTTTTGATACAATTGACCACGACCTTTTAGTAAAGAAACTACAGCACTATAAAGTTGGTACTAGCGAGTTGGATTTCTTCCGCTCTTATCTTGGTGGCCGTGAACAGGCTGTTTTTGTTAATGGCCAGGGATCTCAGATCAAGGCTGTCCCTTATGGCGTACCCCAAGGCTCAGTCCTGGGCCCTTTATTATTTATAATAATGATAAATGATCTAAGTTATAATACTGGTTCCAGTGTAACATCCTATGCTGACGACACCACTCTGGTGCACTCAAATCGTAGTTGTAACTCACTTTACGATGACATGAGCCACTCCTTAGATACAGTTTCTGCCTGGTTCCAAGCTAATTACTTGTTTTTGAATCATGAGAAAACTCAAAAGCTAATTTTTTCCCTTGGGAAGATTCCTCCACTTGATACAAACCTTTGTAATACTGTCAAGCTGCTTGGATTGACCTTGGATGTAAAACTTACCTGGAATTCTCAAATCTTAACTGTGTGCACTAAGTTATCAAGAGTTTTGTACCTCCTTAGAAATCTAAAATCTAGTGTACCCCAGGATTATCTAAGAACTGCCTATATGGCCTTTTTTCAGAGTACTTTACTTTATGGGCTTAGGCTTTGGGGAAATGCATCTAACATCAACAATGTTTTTCTTCTGCAAAAGAAAGCTGTTAGGCTTATATCTGGAGCAGCTTACGATGCTCACTGTCGGCCAATATTCATTTCTGAAAAGTTAATGACAGTTTACAGCTTGTATATATTTATTACATTATATAATTTTAAAAGTAGGCATGCTTCTGGCTATACATGTAGGGGTGATGTGCATGACTATGATACTAGAAACAGGCATTTAATAGATGTACCTTTTGTTAGATTAAAAAAATCACAAGTGAACTGTAATATGTTCTGCATTAGACTGTTTAACGCTCTGCCCTGTATTGCTAGGAACCAAGATCTTTCAAAATTCAAAAGTGGCCTCAGAAGGCTTCTTCTGGCTTGGCCTCTCTACTCTATGAATGAATTTTTTACACTTCCTACTGAAATTGTCAGTGGCTTTTTTAATTGAGCATCCACCTAAATCAATCTTTTTGTTTTAACAGTGAATGAATTGCTGTAACCCTTGCATGTATTAAGTATATTTACCAAAATTATTAGCTTAAATTATTATATTCTTTGCTACAATTGAGCATGTGTGCCTCAATCTCTGCATGTAGATATTTATATTTAGACATAATGTTTTATTACTTATTGAGATAATCGTTGTAGTATATACTATTTAAACTTGATTGCAATTTTTTATGTACTTTAATTATGTATTGACCTGTCCAATTGCATGTAACTGCATGTTTAACGGATCAATAAATTGCTTATTGCTTATTGCTTATTGCTTAGTGACTTTGAATAAAAAGTGTTGTTTTCTTTCCTTATTGTTGGGATGAGGAAGAGGATGTGATAACACGTATTGGTGGACAATTCCTGGCGCCTCCGCGCGGCAGAGGGTGGGCAACGGTCGCCTAAGGGCGAGCGGCTAAGATCAGGAAGTAAAACTCGGCGTAGACCGGGGTAGAGGAAATAGACAATTTGTATATATACGAGCTAAGTCTCGAAATGTCATCTGAAGGCGAGGTGGGAACCAACGGGCGTGCTACACGCTCGGGGGGTTTGGGGGAGCCAGTGGTTTCCCTCACTCCCCTGGACTCCCGGACCAGCCTCACTTTGGGTACAACGCGCATTACACGGAGCCGGGCAGGAACACCAGAACCCTGTCCGGACCTCCGGACGACATCGCCGATTTCGCCACTTGCCTCCATAGCAGAGGAGGCGTCGAAAGAAGTGGCCGGCACCAAGCTGGTAAATAGTGCTGATGCATCAGCGTGTGTGGCAGGAGGTGCCCCTGACGCCACCCCGAGGGTTGATGATGAAGAGTCCTCTCAACCTATGACGGAGCGTTCAGGCACCACTCCCCCGCTTGAAGAAAGCACGATCGTCGTCCTGCCGACTGCTGACGTCTTGGAGGTTGCCCGACCGTGCACCCCGGACGGAGGTCAACAGGGCGGCGACAACGTGGAGGCCGTGACTCGCAGTCTGGCTGAGAATTCAGGCGCCACCCCGAACGAAGTGACGGAGCGTCCTGCCTCCCCAGACACAGAGCACGTCGCCACGTCGGCGCACGGCGACTGTACTGCCACGATCTTGAGCGCAATTGACCACCTTGGCAAGGAGCTCGGACTGGTAGTCAGCGCTGTAGCGAAGAGTCGGGCTCCGACAAAGAGCACGACAGGCTCATACGTGTGCTCTAAAGCGAACCTTGAGTGGTTCAGATCGGTCCTGCGAGGGTTGCAGGAGCTGTGCGTGAGCGCACCCTCAACCCAGGCATTGCAGGGACAGGGGGTGGACCCGTCCCCCCCAATGACACCTGCATGTGCCGAGAAAGGACTCTTGACCGTACGAGAGGTTAGGAAGATTGCCAAGAAGGCGGTCATGGGCCTTGTGCCCATGCTAGACGCCTCTTTGCATTCGTCGTTACGGAGACTCGCCGAGCCAAAAGGGTGCTGCACGGTGGGCACCCAGACGGTGAAGGTCTCCAAAATGGCACGGAGAAAGCGGCTGGCCAAGACCCCGACTGACGTCGGGGCTGCAACCCCCGCTGCCTCATAGCCAGGAGTACTCATCCTGACGGGGGCCAATTCCCAGGGGACAGGCGCCGAAAAGGCACAGGGTAAGCGGCTGGCCAAGACCCCGACTGAGGTCGGGGCTGCAACCCCCGCGCTCCCGAAGTCAGGTGACCATCCCCGAAAGGGGCCCATTGCTGCCACCGGAGCCACGGCTACGAAAGGAGGGCGGCTGGCCAAGACCCCGACTGAGGTTGGGGCTGCAACCCCCGCACTCCCGGAGCCACGTGCGGTGCGCTCGGCGACTCACAGAGCGGGACCGTCTGGTCCCGGCCCGAGTACCGCGAAGAAAGAGGTGGCGAAGCCGCCGGCGAAGTAAACTTTCGCCGAGGTGGCCCAACGTCCTGCGGCGACTGCTATGAGCCGGAGTTCGAAGGGTACCACTAAGGCCCCGAGGCAAGACCCAGACAATGGAGGATGGTCCGTAGTCACAGGGTCTAAGGTCGTAAAGGGAAACAGGGGAAGGCGACGATGGCTTGTCCTGAAGCCCAACCTAAGGCCCTACCGAAGCCCGCGCCGATGACGGAACCTCAGGGTGGACAAGGCCGTCAGGCCAAGGTCCACCCGCCTCAGAGGGATGCCAGGTCACCGGCCGTAGTTGTGTATCCCGGCTCCTCCGGTGCTACTTCTAGTATTGCCGTGAGGACATTGCTCGTCGAGGCGGTCACGCCAAGCGAGCACGGGATCGCAGTGAAAGCGGTCGAGGATGCCCCAAGGGACGGCGTCCTAGTGGAATTCTTCCACAAGACGGCCGTGGACAAGTTCTTAGGGGTGGTTCAGGCAAAACTGCCTGAGCTTACAACCATTGCCCTACCCAAGAGGAAGCTAGGCTCAAGGTGGTTGGCATACCAACTGATGTAGAAGACAGAGACGTGGTCGCTGCCATTTTGGACCAAGTCGCGGTACCCAAACTAGGGGTGGAGAGAGAGGCGGTCGGGGATCACCTGACTGTTATATCCCCCAGGCCCTTTTTAGGTGCGTGGAAGATGGTTTTCGAGTGCTCACCCCAGCTGCATAAGGCACTGCTTGAGGCCGCCCGGATCGAGGTCCGATGGGTTTCTTGCAGGGTATCGGAGGACAACGCAGTTGTCCGATGTTACAATTGCTACGCGCAGGGACATGTGAGCTCTCACTGCAGTTCGGAAGCGCCTACCTGTGGGCACTGCGCCGAGGTCGGCCACGTCTTAAAGGACTGCCCCAGGAGTGGCGAGACACCGCGGTGTGCTCTGTGCCGGCGTTCGCGCCGACCTGACACCCACAGTGTTTGGGACAACAACTGCCCCCTGCTTGGCCGGGCAGACCGTGGGCCCCCCCGTAGAGAGTAGTCATGGCGTTCACCGTCGGGCAACTTAATATGGGGCGTGGGCGCACACTGCCTGCTGAGCTTGAGTTGGCGGCTAGGGAGCACTCACTTGATGTGGTGCTTATCCAGGTGCCGTACGTCACCAGTACTGGTTCTGTCCCGCGCCCTCCGAACGGACGAGTTGTTGCTTTCACCGGCCCCGGCCGCGTGTCAGCTTCGATTTTGGTGCGCAATAATGACTTGGATGTGCTGGCTCTCAGTGCATACATGACTAACTATTGCTCCGTTTCACAGCTGTCTGTCTCTGGTCAAGCACCCATCTACCTAGTCTGTGTCTACCTCAGACCAGCTAGGGATGTAGAGGTGGAACTGAACCATGTCGAAGGAGTGTTGTCGGTACTGATGACCCGGGGGGATGGAGAAATCCTTCTCGCTGGCGATGTCAACGCTCATCACCCGTCCTGGCATAGCCGTATGGATGGTGGGGTGAGGCGGGCAGCACAAAGAGGCGAGAGGATCTATGAGTTAGCGGTTGCCAACCGGTTGGCGGTTCTGAACTGCTCCGGATAGCCGGAGACCTACCACGGGTACAATGGCTCGACTTCGGATATCGATGTCACCATGTGCTCGCGCGACCTGGCATCTCGCCTACGGTCCTGGAAGGTCATGCCGGAGGCGACGACAAGCGACCATGGCCTCATTGTTGCCACCTTCGGCATTCAAGGGGTGGGCGAGCAGCGCCCTGCCCCACTTGTGGTTCGCTACCTACTCTCTAGCGCGAACTGGCCGCGGATCGAAGAGGCCCTCAGAGTCCTTGATGGGAGAGATCCTGTCATAGTGACTCCAGAGGACCTAGACAGGGAAGCGGGGGACCTGACTAGCGTCCTGACAAGGGCGTGCAGGTTAGCCATCCCTGCGGCTACAGGCTCCAATCGATGGCTGGTTCCCTGGTGAGTAGTAGGGATTTGCCGTTCCTGGCCCAGAGATTGAATTTCGGTCCAGGGTCAGAGATTGAATTTCGATATATATATATATATATATATATGCTTAGAAAGCAAACATGAATCGTGCAAGTAAATACAATATTACTCCAGGTGGTAACCAATCCACCTGCCAAGAGGCAGCAACCATGCCATCGGATTCTGGAGGGCATGGACTTACACGAAAACAGGGAAAATCGGAGTTCTCTGGCAGACTTCCACACAAAAGACCAACTTTTATAGGGACACTGAACATTAACACACTAATCCAACCAGGAAAACTGCATAACCTGGTCATAGAGCTAGACAAACAGAAAATACAGATACTCGCAGTACAGGAAACAAGATTCACAGATGAAGACACAATGGACTACGGAAACTACCGCATCTTCAAGAGTAAAACCGAAAAAAGAGTGGCAAGAGGAACACCGATGCTAGGGATGGCAATTTTCATACATAAGAATGTGATAGGCTCAGTAAAAAAAGTAACACCCGTTAACAACAGACTCATGACCATGGACTTTCAGAGCACAAACAGAAATTACACTATGGTAAACGCACACGCACCAACAAATGCAGACAACAAAAAGAACCCAGAAGAAACAGAAAAATGTTGGCAAACACTGAATAAGACAATGAGTAAAATACCAAAAAACAACACAACAATCCTAATAGGCGACTTTAATGCACAGTTAGGGAAAGAGAAAACCAACAGGAAAACAATTGGAAAATACCCGGCACACAGACACACCAACAAGAATGGCATGAGGTTAGTAGACATATGTCAGCAACATAATCTTAAAATCATGTCAACATCTCTCAGAAAGGCATCCAAGAAGCAGAAGACATGGAGATCACCTATACAAAGACTAGGTGAATTCCAGATCGACCACATAGCAATTACACATACAGATCAGAAACAAGTACATGACGTAAAGGTACGAAGAGGAGCCAACATAGACTCGGACCACTACCTCACGAGAATCAAAATCAAACTCACACCCAAGAGTATACACCAAAAGAAAACACATATACAGAAATTCGACACTAAAATGATAAAAAAGTCAGGAATTACACAAGAATGGGAGAAAGAACAAGCAAACGATTGGGAAATGTTCCAGAGGAAAATAATAGAGAAAGCCAAAGAGATGATACCACTGAAAAAGAACACAAAACATCCATGGTGGGACAGTGAATGCGATGAAGCAATAGAAAGTAGGAAACTGGCATACCAAATATACAGTAGTAAGAAAACAGAAGAGACATTGCAAGAATTTAATGAGATAAGAAGAGAAACATCGAAACGAATAAGACAAACAAAGAGGAAATACTTGAAAGAACAGTTAGACTCAATCGAGGACAACTTTAGAAAATACAACACAAGAGATTTTTACAGAACATTTGCAGGGAAAATTAAAGGATACACACCACAAAACCTGTGCTTCAGGAAAAAAGATGGCAATCTAGCAATAACTAACCAAGAGAATTGCAGTGAACTGGCAATATACTTCAGAGACCTCCTAAATTGCATAGAGCCAAAAGAAAGATTTACCAAAGAACACACCAAAAAACCCAAAGACGAGCCAGGACCCACACAAGAAGAAATAGAAGGACACATACGCAAACTCAAAAACAATAGAACATCAGGAGAAGATGGGATAATAGCTGAACTACTTAAGCATCTGGGAAAGGAAACAACAAAAGAACTCACAGCAATAATACAGAAAGTTTGGCAAACAGAAGAATTACCAGAAGACTGGAAATGCGCACTAATACACCCACTACACAAGAAAGGGGACAAAACAAATGTAAACAATTATAGAGGAATATCACTTTTACAAGTCACATACAAGATACTATCAGCATGCCTACTAAAACGAACACAAGAACAACTAGAACATAAGATAGGAGAGTACCAAGCAGGCTTCAGACCGAACAGATCGTGTGCAGAACAGATATTCAACTTGAAAACGATACTTAAGTACAAAGCAACAAGAGCAACACCAATAATATGTGTCTTCGTAGACTTCAAGAAGGCATACGATTCAGTAGACAGGCAATCCTTGTTCAACATTCTAGAAGAACAAGGACTAGATCACAAGACACTGAGACTTATCAAACAAACATTAACAGGAACCAAATCCAAAGTAAAATTCATGGGAGAAGTTTCAGAATCATTCGAAATTAAAACTGGAGTTCGGCAAGGTGATGGACTGTCACCACTGTTATTCAACCTAGTTCTTGATAAAGTAATAAAAGAATGGGAGAAAGAGCTTAAAAAAACAGAAAATTGGAAACCGATAAGACTAGGAAATAAGAAGAAAGGAATCGAAACAGCGTGCTTGGCTTTTGCAGACGATCTCGCCATACTAACAGATGAAGAAGACAAAGCAATTAAACAAATAGAAACACTAGCGGAATGTGCACAAAAGGTAGGACTACAGATATCATATGAAAAGACTGAATTTATGTGCACGAAACTAAACATACCTAACCTAAACACCAAATACGGCAAAATCAATAGAGTAACCCAATTTAAGTATCTAGGAGAGATGATAGAGCCAACAGGCAGGGAGAAAATGGCACAAAAAATAAGAATACAGAAGATGAAGAGAGCACTAGGGAAAACAAAAGATATATACAACAAAAAATGCATTTCAATATACACAAAAGTCAGACACTACAACACAGTTATCAAACCGGAAACACTTTATGCAAGCGAAACACTAACATTGCACCTGAAGGGGGACCTCGAAGACATACTGAAAGAAGAACGGAAAATAATGAGAAAAATCCTAGGACCAAAACACACGGATGAAGGTTACAGACTTCAACCAAGAAAAATAACAGAAAAACTTTCAAATATAGCAGAAGATATGAGAAAACGTAGACTACAATTCTATGGACACATGTACAGACTACCAGAACACAGACTAACAAAACAGATTCTAACCTTCATACATGGGAAGAAAACAGGAGCACCATGACTTACACAGGTCAAACAGGACATGAAGAATGCACAGATCGAAGAAATAGACATAGCTGACAGAAACAAGTACAGGAACAGAATTGCGAAGTGGAAGCCAGAACCAGAGAATGAGAAGAAAAAAAGAGACATGCCTAAATGGACAGAAGAAAGAAAGAGAGCATTCAGTGAAAAGATGAAGAAATGGTGGGCAAACAAGAAGAACACGAAGCTGAATTGATGTATTGCTTTGCGTGATCCAACAGGGTCTATACGCACATAATAATAATAATAATATATATGCTTAGATGTGTTTAGATTGATAATTTCCCAGTTTGCTCGGATGGTTGATAATTTTGTGTTTGCCGTTCCTGGCCCAGAATTTTGATGGGGAAAAAATATGAGTGTTGAATGTTCTAGTTTTACGCGTGGGGTTGAGTTTTGTCTACCGTAATTTCTGTAGGTGTAGATAAACAATGTTATTTACAAATGGGTTCAAGATCAGGTGATTGTCTTGATCCACGATTGTAACAGTGATTTGCTGTATTTTTCGCAGGGCACTATCTAACGGAGCATAATATCTCTGGAGCGGCGTTTCTGATATTTTGTAGCCCCGCGGTACTGCTGGGAAAAATGTGTATAGCAGTCGATGTTCTTTGTGCTTGAGCAAGTGTTCGTCGTGATTTGAGTAACTGTTTTCAACCAAATTGCAATGTATCTCGACTGTATCCACAGCTCTGAGATTCGGTGGTTTCGTGGCTTTTATGACATGGTCGGCCATGTAGTAAAAACGTTCGTTACTGTAGTCTTCTTTTTCCTCAGACTGCATTTCGAACCCCAGCAGGTTTCGTATTGTGGAGTCGAAACTGAACTTGAGCGGTGAGACTATCGATACCCTGTCATCCATTTTCCCTATGCTGAACCTTGCAGAATCAACCACGTTCAGTGTTTTGAGGAACTCACTGCACTTGACCTGTAGGGTGTCTAGCGTCCAGTGGCCTTTCTGAAAGAGAAGCGCTCTCGGACCAATGCTCTGTTGTTCGGCGTTAGGACCTACCCAAAAGTACATCGTTCCATCTGTCGGATGATTAGCGATATTGTTTTCCGAATAAAACCCGTACAGAGCCAGTTCGTAGTCATCTTCATCGCGCAAATATATTGGGTGCTCCAAGTGAAGTGTGATCACCGAACCCGCTCCAACCAGTTTGAACAGCATTATGATTTTTAAAACTCTTTGTCTCCCATACACACATAGGTGTCTCTTAAAAGTTACTCTCGATCGATGCGAAAAAAAAATTGTTTTTTTAAATAGCCGTTTTTGCCACATGTTATTCAGGTGTGGAGGCCCAAATCACGCCATTCTCGAGAGCTTCAAGTTTCTCCTCAATCTTTTCAAGCCTTTCGTTTGTTTTTCTCTTCAAGCTTCGGACGGCATCGAATAGTTCATTGAGCTCTAGTCGAAGTTTGATTTCGACTTTATCGAAAGCTTGCAACGATTCATGGGAAAACTCTCTTTTCATCTCATTGATTTTAGAATCGACGTATTGTGCACTATTACCACCAGCAACAAAAGTGATGTTCGTATCACCAAATTTGTTGATGTGAAAAGTACTGCCACGATAACTCTCCATAGTTATAGTCTCTTACCACCAAGACTTCCAAGTGTATTTGTTATCTCGTAGACACTGCACGATATCATTCCAATCTTCACTTTTGTCGTTACGTCGTAACACCTCAATACATAGGTGGCCGCATATCGGAGGATCATCAAAATCTTGGACTCTGTCGATGTTGTATTTGAGATTGTCTGCACCCAAATAACGTACCAACTCTAGTGGTGGTCTTGCATCACAGAACGAGTCGAAGTATAATTTATGTTCTCCCCGTTTTACGTAACACGTCCAGTGGGTTCCATTAGATGATATATCTCCAAGATTTATGACCCCACATTCGATGGGACTAGGTATTGACGGTAGCATTTGACGCATAAACACGCCTCGAAAATTTTCTATCTTTAGCGTTTTGACGTAATTTTCAATTTCAGCGAGCGAAAGGGGTGTGATTTTTTTTATTACCAAGCAGTTCGTCTAACTTGGAGTTGATGCGCCGTTTAAGACCTGAACCTTTAGGACCGATAATACTGTCAAGTTCACTGTCAATTAGTTGTTTCAACCACGGTACGAACTTATTCTTGAGTAGTAGTGCTATTGTGTGCCTCACAACTGGTGAAATGAAACGTTTGCCACCAGGTACATCTGTTTCGACAAAATCTAGCATCTCTTTCAAGAGACCTCCTTTTTTGTTCATTAAAAGCTGTCCGTATGAAAGCTCCATCCGTAATCCTTTATTATCTTTTTTCGCTTTGACTATACGTTGGTGCTGTCTTGGTGTGAGCAAGATATCATCGCCACCACACATAGTCACTTGGTCTTTCGATAGACCAATGCTCGCACTCTGCCGCCTTCGGTAAGCGGTGCGAAGCTTACGTTTCTGTCCATCCGACAGCCTGATTTTATGATGATGATGTAACGCAACCATAATCATACACTTATGCCTAAGTCATGGATATTTACTGTCCAAAGTGTAAAATAAAAACGAGCTCAATAAATGTTGAGACTTTGAAAACGGTAAACGAAAAGTGGCGACACAAGGCACAATGCGTAGTTTGTGGAAAAGAAAAGAGTACATTTTTTATTAAAGCTCCGGATTTTGCTAACCAAATAAAACCTTTCTTGATCGAAGCGAAAGAATTGCATCGACCGGTGATAAAGAAATTTCCGAAACGAAGAATCATAACGCTTTGAATCGATGATTTGTGGGCTGCCGATTTGGTCATCATGGATAGGTATAGAGGTGAAAACGACGGTTACAAGTACATTCTAAATGTCATAGACACGTTCTCAAAATATGCTTGGTCAGAACCATTAGTCAGAAAAAGTGGATCTGATGTAGCCGAGGCATTTAGAGTTATATTAGAAAGAGCTTGGCAATGTCGGCACGAGTCACCCAATCTACTTCATACAGACAAAGGGCGTGAATTCGTAAACAGTGACTTCAGGCGTTTGTTGAAGGAACATGACATCAAGATGTATCATACTGAGAATGAGGAAAAGAGTGCGATAGTAGAAAGATTCAACCGTACTCTAAATGAGAAAATGAAAGTACAATTTGAAGTGCGTAAGTCATTTTGTTGGATTGACATTCTCCAGTCTTTACTGAAAGACTACAACAGCAGTTTTCATAGAACGATTGGTATGATGCCAGTTGAGGTTAATGCGGAATGTGAACCTGAGCTTAGACGCAGATATGCAAGCAGGGATGAAACACGTGAGGGATGATTAACGCGGAACGGGCTGTGGTGGCCTTATTACCGTTGCTTCCCCGAAGGATGATGGGACGAGGAACGGGTAGATGATGGGAACATTCCAAGTCAAGTGGCGGCCGAAGTCCCCCTTGGCGTCGAGGATGCGTTCCCTCCGCTGCCTTATTACCGCTTGATTCTGGGTTGTGCTACTGACGCTACATGACTTCAGCTACATGCTTGCATGGGGAGAAGGACCTCACTTCAGGCTCTCGTGCGAGGCCATTGGCTCAGGTGTCAATGAATCCTGGGCTAATGACTGATGACCGAACCCGGATGTGACTAAATGAACTGGACTTGACAAGTATGCGAAAACAGATCCCCTCCCGGTGGGCAAGGGGGTCAGCAGGAGCGATGTGCGAAAGGTTACGGCTGGAAACCTCGACCCTGGTGCTGCCAAGTGAGGCTTGGGGAGGCCCTTGGCCCACGATCCGTCTCTCACGAAGCGGCACGCACCATCCGCCTAGCTAGAAGTAGGGCCCAACACCTTGCGGAAGGCGTGGTGGACCGCTGATCGCAGCAGCTTTGTGACTTGCGGTGGTCCTCGTCCTGAGGGGCGGGGACCGGGAGCGAGGTTGGGGAGACTTTGGTTGCTGATCCGTCACTCGACTCCACTGCCAAGAGGTGAGGCTTGGGGAGGCTGCAGCCCTTGATCCGTCTCTCATCTTGCGGCACGGTCTTCGTCCTGAGGGGCGAAGACTAGGAGCGAGGTTGGGGAGACTTTGGTTGCTGATCCGTCACTCGACTCCACTGCCAAGAGGTGAGGCTTGGGAGGCTGCGCCCTTGATCCGTCTCTCATCTTGCGGCACGGTCTTCATCCTGAGGGGCGAAGACCAGGAGCGAGGTTGGGGAGACTTTGGTTGCTGATCCGTCACTCGACTCCACTGCCAAGAGGTGATGCTTGGGGAGGCTGCGGCCCTTGATCCGTCTCTCATCTTGCGGCACGGTCTTCGTCCTAAAGGGGCGAAGACCAGGAGCGAGGTTGGGGAGACTTTGGTTGCTGATCCATCACTCGACTCCACTGCCAAGAGGTGAGGCTTGGGGAGGCTGCGGCCCTTGATCCGTCTCTCATTTTGCGGCACGGTCTTCGTCCTGAGGGGCGAAGACTAGGAGCGAGGTTGGGGAGACTTTGGTTGCTGATCCGTCACTCGACTCCACTGCCAAGAGGTGAGGCTTGGGGAGGCTGCGGCCCTTGATCCGTCTCTCCTCTTGCGGCAAAACTGGCCTGTTCTCTCTAGGGGGAATGGTTCCCCGGGCGAGGCTTGGGGAGGTTCTAGGACCTTTGATCCGTCTCTCGCCCGAAGGGGCAGCGGCTATACAGCCGCCGTAATACAGGTACTACGGGGGCGGGGGGGGCCCTGTGACTTCCATCATCTGGTTGTCGCACCCTCCGCCATTGAGGCATGGACTCGTAGTGGTAGTGGGGTGCTGTCATGGCACTAGCCTGCTCTCCGTCTTCGGGCGGGGTGACAGGCTGGGCCCGGCCCTTCCGGGACGCTCAGGGTGAATGCGACAACACCCAAGCCAGGTCTAAGATAGCTGGCGCCGGTGGACGGCGGTGGCCTCTGCTTAATGCTCAGCAAGCCGTACCGAACAAAACGCTCCTTACCGCCGGGGGGTATCGGGGGTGGGGGGTGCTGCACAGGGACGGGAGGGGGTAGGGTGTGGGGGTGGCAGGGCTTGGATTGCGGGCGGAGACACGCATCGAAATCTTACATTGGCTTGATTCTTTGCCTCTCGCGGGACGGCCCAGCAGCGTGGTAGCGTTGCGGTGGAAAACAAGTAAAAGAGGCTCCTCGGGCGCTCAGTGTAGGGGTGGGCGCGGCGTGTGTACGTAGACAGGAGCGGCGAGGGAGGGTACTGCGACGCAACACGAGTGGTAGCGGCCACAGTGGAACGGTGGGCCGTGTCGAAGACGAGCAAACGGAGTCCTTGAGAGCTGGTTATGACAAAAGTTTAGGTTGTGCGGTGGATAAGGAGGTGTCATGCTCAGAGTGCTGTGCGAGGCTCTGCGAGAGGGGGCTCAGCGCTAGCAGATAGACAGGGCGAGGTGTGTGTGTAGGCAGATGTGCAATTACGAACAATTATGCAACTAAAACCTTATCCGGTTCGTGATGCGCGCGGTTCTTTGTGAGGGGGGCAATGGAGTGCAAGCCGTGTGTAGCTGTACCGGTAGCTAGAGTATTCTAGTGGGTGTAAGTGAGTGGAGGGGATTATAAACTAGTACCACGGAGTGCGGAGGGCATACAACAATCGAAAAAATAACCTAGGCCGCTTGTGGGAGGAGAGATTCATAAGGTGATGATATAATCCTAAAATCAGTCTGGACAAGGCTCAGATCGCGCAGGAGTGCGGTTTCAGGTGCCGGATGGGGGGGGGGGGCGAGGCCACGTCTGTGGTCGTGTGCGAGATAGACAGCCGGGGGAGAGATAGCGCTTGTGGGTGGGATTGTACTCTCTTTCGCGAGAGCAACACTTATGCGCTCACAATTTTGGCGTGATCAGGCGCATCTGTACGGCGCAGTTCCGAGAAACTGTCGTTATCTCTCGTACAGGTTACTTTACCGTCGGTATTCCGGCTCTGCCGCGGTGGACATCAATTTTCCGAGAAACCTTTGGGAACAATATGGAAGTGACTAATTTTGATGAAACAAAAATAAAAGGAAAGGTGTTGGGAAATACTAGGAAAAAATTGGAAGTAGAGGATGTAACCCTTTTGAGGACGTAGGAATTAAGGGAAGATAAAGAAAGAGAAAAATTTTAACGATAAAAGCTAAATTGGAGAAAATCAATCATATGTTAGAGGATAAACATGTAGATATAGAAGAAAAAAGAACACTATTGGTTGAAAAGGATAACATTCGTAAGCAATTGGAGAGGATGAGATTAGCCCATACAAAGGTAGGTGCTAATGTTAAGAATTGGAAATGACGGAAATGGAAGAAATTAGTGGGAATAGTCAGATTTGGGTTACTGAAAAGAAATATGTGGTAGGTGAAGATGGAGGGACTAGTGATGGAAAAAGTAGGAGGAAGAGGGAGATGGAGATGACTTCTGGAGATATAATCAGAAAGAGGGATACAAAACGTGAAGTAACTAGGGAATTTCTTGTAGATTCGGAATCTAGTGAATTTGATGATGGTGTAAAGACTACAGCTAATCAAAGTATGAGCAGCCTTTTTGGAGAGGGAAGAGTGGATTTAATAGACAACATACGAGAGAACATTCAAGAGATAAGAAATTGGTCTGATTTGGCTTGTAAAATTAACAAGAAGTTGACGGTGGGAGATAAGGAAAAACTAATGATGATAGTGGAAAGGTTGGAGAATTTAGTATTAAATGAAGCATTAGAGAAGGAGAACCTCCGTGGATATGTATCAGGTGCGAATGCGGCTACTGATAAATTATCACAGAAGATTGATGAGTGGGCGATGGAACAACCAAGGATGGTTAATATACAAAAAGGAACGAAGCAAGAGATTGAATCATATGCTGATAAGGCGAAAAAGAAACCTGGAGTGACGGGTGTTAAAGGGATTAATATGGGGAAGAGGAATGAGGTTTTGATTAAGAAAGATGGAAAAGATGCTGATGAAGTGAAAAATGAAGTTAAAAGGATTGTTGATCCCAAGGAATTGGGGATTCATGTGAAGAGGGTAATAAAGGTGAAAAGGGGTGTCATTGTAGAGGTGAATGATAAAGAGGAAGTAGACAAATTGAAGAATTGTAATGATTTAATTCGTAAAGGATACAGAGTTGAGGGAGATCGGAAAAGGAAACCTATCATAATGATATATGGTGTTGAACAAGGGAACGATGAGGATATGATTAGAGAATTGTATGAGAGAAATGTTACACCGAATGAGATCAGTGAGGACGAATTTATAAAAGGAATGACTGTGAGACATAAGATGAAGATGAGGAGTGCGCAGGGTATGTATGATTCAAGAAAAAGAGAAATAGAAAGAAAAGAAAATTGGGTAATAGAGTGCGAGCCCAAAATAAGGAATCTTTTGAGACGAAAGGACAGAGTATTTTTAGGCTGGGAAAGTTGTCAATTAAAGGATTACATAGATGTACCGAGATGCTTTAAATGCCACCGTTTTGGTCATGTAGCTAAAATATGTACAGAGAAAGATAGTAAATGTGCCTGGTGTGGTAAGGATCATAAAATAGATGAATGTGAACGAAAAGAAAAAGATTTACATTGTATAAATTGTAAGAGAGAAAATGGTGTAAGGACTGATCATCCTTCACATTGGAAAAAATGTCCCGTGTATGAGAGGGCTGTAAAACGTTATTTTGAGTCAGTTAATTATGACTCAGATAACTGAAACATTATTAAATGTTAGACAACTTAATTGTGGGAGAGGAATGGAAGCGACACGGGTTTTTGTGGAAGAAAATGAGAGAGATGGGGTTGATTTGTTGTTGATTCAGGAACCATACGTTCGGAATGGAGAAATGATGGGAAAGATTGGTGAAAGATTTTATGTGGCTGAAAACGGTGAAGTTTGGGCAGCTATAATAATACTGAATAGGGAATGGTCGGCAATCTTGGAATTAGATAAGAGTACAAGTGACTGATGTTGTGTAAGAAGAGAGATAAAGGAGGGGATAGACGATACAACGACTTGGTATTTTGTGAGTGGTTATTTTAAGATGGAAGAAGATGTTCAGGTGGCGTTAGGACGTTTGGATGAGATTTTGAGAAATGTACGAAGGAGAGTTTTTATAGGGGCTGATGTGAATGCCATGTCAGTCTTGTGGTTTAGTGAGAATCCGGATAATAGGGGTGATGAGATTGTAGAACTTAAAATAATGCATGATGTGAAAATTTTAAACAGGCAAGGTTGTTTAACAACTTTTGAAGACAACAGAGAAAGAGGGACAAATATTGACTTAACCATGATATCTGGTGATCTGATAAATTTGGAATGGACCTGGGACGTTTGTGATTATGAACTGAGTGATCATAGGATTATAATGATAAAAGGTGGAAGACAAAGAGGAATAGAAAGAAAGAGAAATGTAATGGAAAATGGTAAGTGGAAATTTCGAACGGCGGATTGGAGGAGTGTAAACAGAGATCTAAGAATTAGATTAGAAGAAAGAGATATGGATTTAACGGTGGAAGATAGGGCGATAGCTCTGCAGAGAGATTTATTGGAGGTTTGCGGGCAACACATAAAAAAGACAAAGGGAAAGGAGAAATGTGTCAGTTGGTGGACGGATAAAATAGATAAACTGAGAAGGGAAATGAGAAAAAAGCGTAGAGTGTGGGTACGTAGGACAGAGGACGAAGATAGGTTGATTTTCGTGGAAGCTAAGAAAAGCTACTTAAAAGAAATTAGATCGGAAAAGAGAAGATGTTGGGAACGGGAGTTGGATAAGATGAATGCTGGCGAATTCTATGAAGGAGCATATAAAATTCTTAGGGGGAAGATAAAGAAAATGCCTATGGTGACTAACGTAATAAATGAGGATGGTCAACTGACAAGTGGAATAGAAGAAACGATATTGAGATTTCTACAAGTATTACAACCTGAAGATGTGATAGGTGATGATGACGTTATGCAAAGAAATATGAGGAGAACGGAAGAGTTGCTCCTTGATGAAGAAAGATTATTGTGGACTGGGGTTGACAGGGATGAAATGAATGTTCTTTTGGAGGAAGTTATGATGGCTATAAGGAGCTTGAAATGTAAAAAAGCACCTGGCTTAGACGGTGTGAGGACTGAAATGGTTAAAAATGTGGGGGGGGGGGGGTAATTGGGAATGAGTTTGCTGGTCTGGTAGGACAAATGTTAAAAGAAGGAAGATTCCCGGATATATGGAAAAAAGGACAAATTAAGATTTTTCTAAAAGAAGGAAAGGAGAAAGAAGACCCCAAATCATACAGACCAGTGACACTTCTCCCAGTTTTGGGAAAATTAGCTGAGAGAGTTGTGTACAATAGACTGATGTTAGAGATTGAAGATAAAATAAATGTAAGACAACATGGTTTCATGAAAAGGAGAGGTACGATAACGGCACTGCGGATGTTGAAAGAAGTTCTGGATGGTTTTGAAAATGGATGGACGGTGGGCATTTTTGCTGATATAACTGGAGCATTTGACCATGCATGGTATCCAGCTATACTGGATCAACTGCGAAGATGGGAGGTATCGGTGAATTTGAGATTGATGGTGAAGGATTATCTGGAGAGAAGAGAAGTTCAGATGGAGTTGGGTAATATAATAAAGTGGAAATTATGTACAAGGGGGTGTCCCCAGGGCTCTGTGCTGGGGCCTCTCTTGTGGAATACTCTTTTTGATTCGGTATTTGAGGCATGTATAGGAGAAGGTGTAGAATTAGTTGGTTATGCAGATGACCTAGTAATTATAGTCAACGGATATTCAAGGGCAGTAGTAGAAAGACGAGCAGGTGAAGCTGCGGATAGATTGTGGAATTGGGCGGAAGGACGTAAACTGAAAATGTCAGAAAGAAAAACAGTAGGAATGATGATGAAGAGAGTGATGTTAAATCAAGGTCCGAGGAGGAGGGTGAGAAGAAATGACGACAGACGTTGTGTGATAAGGAGGAGAAATGGTGTGGTGAATATGGTAAGGGAGACCAAATATTTGGGAATTATACTGGAGGAATGGATGAAATTGGATAGACATGTGGAAATGGTGGAAGAAAAAACAATAGACATCTTAAGGAAGTTTAAACAACAGGCTAACGCGAATGGAGGACTCAGTTGTGAGGTTCTGATGAAAATTTATAAGAGAGTAATTGAGCCCATATTATTTTATGGTGTGGAGTTGAGGGGAAAAGACATGATAAGAAGGAGATTTATGAGACAGAAATGGTTGAGAATTCAGAGGAAGCTGCTGCTCATGGTAGTTAATGGATATTGGACTATATCTTATGAAGCGCTTTGGATGGTGAGTGGTGTTGAGCCGATAGATCTACGAGTAGAGGAGATTTTGGGTGTTTTGGAAGATCAGGAAAATGGAATAATAATGGATGAAAGTAAGACAGAGAGAACGGAAAGGTTATTGAATGACTGGCAGATAAGGTGGGATGAGAGTGTGAAGGGAAGGACCACATATGAATATTGTAATGAAGTGAGGAGAAGAATTAATGAGAACTGGGAATTAAATCATTATGTGACTCAAGTAGTGTCTGGTCATGGGAATTTTAAACATAAATTACGTGGATTCAACCTTGTTGAAGATGATAGTTGTAATGACTGTGGAATGGAAGAAGATGAATGGCATGTGATAAGTGTTTGTGAAGAATATGAAGAGGAGAGAACTGAATTAAGGGCTGTGATGAGAGAGCTTGGACAGGATTGGATAAGGGGAAATATGATGAAAGGCAATGTGAGAATAATATTTTGTGACATGTGCAGAAGAATCTTGAAGCGTAAGGAGCTGGATGAGAGAGTGATGAATATGGAAAATGTAGCATGATTTATATGGACATGAATACAGTGAAGACATAATTATGATGTACTATTGTGAGAAGATTATTCCGATGATCTCAGATGCATAGGGCATCTGGGGGAGGGGGCAGATGATTTTGAGGGTGCTTTGACCCGAAAGCGAGACGTGCTAGGGCAAAGCTGAAGATGAATAATTTCGAGGCCTGGATTATGCTAAGAGCGGAAGAGATCCAGGGGTGGTTTGTGGGAAACTGTGGCTTCGGCCAAATCATCTGTAAAGAGCTACCTCAATGAAAGAAAGATGGTGCTGACCGCGGGAGACACTATGATGGTCAGAGAAGCCACGAAAGGATGTCCCCAGGGATCGGTCCTAGGGCCGATTCTCTGGAATGTCGTGTTCGATGATTTCCTGAGGATCCCTCTACCTAATGGCTGTATTGTCATAGCTTACGCTGATGACGGATTGGTTCTAGTAGAAGCTAACTCGAGAAATGAAATAGAGCAGAAGTTCCGCTCGATAACAGGTGAGATGGAGCGATGGGCTTCGCTCGTTAAGCTCCAATTTGCAGTGCACAAAACGAAGTTAATTAACTTCCGAAAACAATTTAATGCGGATCGTCAACCCGCAGTTTACCTGCATGGAGAGAGAGTGGAGTTCGTCACTTCCATCGCATACCTGGGAGTCCAACTGGACTGCAAACTGAATTTTCTCGAGCATGCTAAGAAAGTAGGCGAAAAGGCAAAGACCCTTTTCGGCAAGATACTGAGAGTCGCTAGGCTGAAATATGGTATTAAGCATAATACCTATATGACCATATATGACGGGGTATTTCCCCCGATCATTACCTATGCTGCCAGAGCTTGGGCGCATAGAGTCAGCTTGGTGGCTGTTAGGAGAGCGTAAGCAATTGGAGAGGATGAGATTAGCCCATACAAAGGTAGGTGCTAATGTTAAGAATTGGAAATGACGGAAATGGAAGAAATTAGTGGGAATAGTCAGATTTGGGTTACTGAAAAGAAATATGTGGTAGGTGAAGATGGAGGGACTAGTGATGGAAAAAGTAGGAGGAAGAGGGAGATGGAGATGACTTCTGGAGATATAATCAGAAAGAGGGATACAAAACGTGAAGTAACTAGGGAATTTCTTGTAGATTCGGAATCTAGTGAATTTGATGATGGTGTAAAGACTACAGCTAATCAAAGTATGAGCAGCCTTTTTGGAGAGGGAAGAGTGGATTTAATAGACAACATACGAGAGAACATTCAAGAGATAAGAAATTGGTCTGATTTGGCTTGTAAAATTAACAAGAAGTTGACGGTGGGAGATAAGGAAAAACTAATGATGATAGTGGAAAGGTTGGAGAATTTAGTATTAAATGAAGCATTAGAGAAGGAGAACCTCCGTGGATATGTATCAGGTGCGAATGCGGCTACTGATAAATTATCACAGAAGATTGATGAGTGGGCGATGGAACAACCAAGGATGGTTAATATACAAAAAGGAACGAAGCAAGAGATTGAATCATATGCTGATAAGGCGAAAAAGAAACCTGGAGTGACGGGTGTTAAAGGGATTAATATGGGGAAGAGGAATGAGGTTTTGATTAAGAAAGATGGAAAAGATGCTGATGAAGTGAAAAATGAAGTTAAAAGGATTGTTGATCCCAAGGAATTGGGGATTCATGTGAAGAGGGTAATAAAGGTGAAAAGGGGTGTCATTGTAGAGGTGAATGATAAAGAGGAAGTAGACAAATTGAAGAATTGTAATGATTTAATTCGTAAAGGATACAGAGTTGAGGGAGATCGGAAAAGGAAACCTATCATAATGATATATGGTGTTGAACAAGGGAACGATGAGGATATGATTAGAGAATTGTATGAGAGAAATGTTACACCGAATGAGATCAGTGAGGACGAATTTATAAAAGGAATGACTGTGAGACATAAGATGAAGATGAGGAGTGCGCAGGGTATGTATGATTCAAGAAAAAGAGAAATAGAAAGAAAAGAAAATTGGGTAATAGAGTGCGAGCCCAAAATAAGGAATCTTTTGAGACGAAAGGACAGAGTATTTTTAGGCTGGGAAAGTTGTCAATTAAAGGATTACATAGATGTACCGAGATGCTTTAAATGCCACCGTTTTGGTCATGTAGCTAAAATATGTACAGAGAAAGATAGTAAATGTGCCTGGTGTGGTAAGGATCATAAAATAGATGAATGTGAACGAAAAGAAAAAGATTTACATTGTATAAATTGTAAGAGAGAAAATGGTGTAAGGACTGATCATCCTTCACATTGGAAAAAATGTCCCGTGTATGAGAGGGCTGTAAAACGTTATTTTGAGTCAGTTAATTATGACTCAGATAACTGAAACATTATTAAATGTTAGACAACTTAATTGTGGGAGAGGAATGGAAGCGACACGGGTTTTTGTGGAAGAAAATGAGAGAGATGGGGTTGATTTGTTGTTGATTCAGGAACCATACGTTCGGAATGGAGAAATGATGGGAAAGATTGGTGAAAGATTTTATGTGGCTGAAAACGGTGAAGTTTGGGCAGCTATAATAATACTGAATAGGGAATGGTCGGCAATCTTGGAATTAGATAAGAGTACAAGTGACTGATGTTGTGTAAGAAGAGAGATAAAGGAGGGGATAGACGATACAACGACTTGGTATTTTGTGAGTGGTTATTTTAAGATGGAAGAAGATGTTCAGGTGGCGTTAGGACGTTTGGATGAGATTTTGAGAAATGTACGAAGGAGAGTTTTTATAGGGGCTGATGTGAATGCCATGTCAGTCTTGTGGTTTAGTGAGAATCCGGATAATAGGGGTGATGAGATTGTAGAACTTAAAATAATGCATGATGTGAAAATTTTAAACAGGCAAGGTTGTTTAACAACTTTTGAAGACAACAGAGAAAGAGGGACAAATATTGACTTAACCATGATATCTGGTGATCTGATAAATTTGGAATGGACCTGGGACGTATGTGATTATGAACTGAGTGATCATAGGATTATAATGATAAAAGGTGGAAGACAAAGAGGAATAGAAAGAAAGAGAAATGTAATGGAAAATGGTAAGTGGAATTTTCGAACGGCGGATTGGAGGAGTGTAAACAGAGATCTAAGAATTAGATTAGAAGAAAGAGATATGGATTTAACGGTGGAAGATAGGGCGATAGCTCTGCAGAGAGATTTATTGGAGGTTTGCGGGCAACACATAAAAAAGACAAAGGGAAAGGAGAAATGTGTCAGTCGGTGGACGGATAAAATAGATAAACTGAGAAGGGAAATGAGAAAAAAGCGTAGAGTGTGGGGACGTAGGACAGAGGACGAAGATAGGTTGATTTTCGTGGAAGCTAAGAAAAGCTACTTAAAAGAAATTAGATCGGAAAAGAGAAGATGTTGGGAACGGGAGTTGGATAAGATGAATGCTGGCGAATTCTATGAAGGAGCATATAAAATTCTTAGGGGGAAGATAAAGAAAATGCCTATGGTGACTAACGTAATAAATGAGGATGGTCAACTGACAAGTGGAATAGAAGAAACGATATTGAGATTTCTACAAGTATTACAACCTGAAGATGTGATAGGTGATGATGACGTTATGCAAAGAAATATGAGGAGAACGGAAGAGTTGCTCCTTGATGAAGAAAGATTATTGTGGACTGGGGTTGACAGGGATGAAATGAATGTTCTTTTGGAGGAAGTTATGATGGCTATAAGGAGCTTGAAATGTAAAAAAGCACCTGGCTTAGACGGTGTGAGGACTGAAATGGTTAAAAATGTGGGGGGGGGGGGGTAATTGGGAATGAGTTTGCTGGTCTGGTAGGACAAATGTTAAAAGAAGGAAGATTCCCGGATATATGGAAAAAAGGACAAATTAAGATTTTTCTAAAAGAAGGAAAGGAGAAAGAAGACCCCAAATCATACAGACCAGTGACACTTCTCCCAGTTTTGGGAAAATTAGCTGAGAGAGTTGTGTACAATAGACTGATGTTAGAGATTGAAGATAAAATAAATGTAAGACAACATGGTTTCATGAAAAGGAGAGGTACGATAACGGCACTGCGGATGTTGAAAGAAGTTCTGGATGGTTTTGAAAATGGATGGACGGTGGGCATTTTTGCTGATATAACTGGAGCATTTGACCATGCATGGTATCCAGCTATACTGGATCAACTGCGAAGATGGGAGGTATCGGTGAATTTGAGATTGATGGTGAAGGATTATCTGGAGAGAAGAGAAGTTCAGATGGAGTTGGGTAATATAATAAAGTGGAAATTATGTACAAGGGGGTGTCCCCAGGGCTCTGTGCTGGGGCCTCTCTTGTGGAATACTCTTTTTGATTCGGTATTTGAGGCATGTATAGGAGAAGGTGTAGAATTAGTTGGTTATGCAGATGACCTAGTAATTATAGTCAACGGATATTCAAGGGCAGTAGTAGAAAGACGAGCAGGTGAAGCTGCGGATAGATTGTGGAATTGGGCGGAAGGACGTAAACTGAAAATGTCAGAAAGAAAAACAGTAGGAATGATGATGAAGAGAGTGATGTTAAATCAAGGTCCGAGGAGGAGGGTGAGAAGAAATGACGACAGACGTTGTGTGATAAGGAGGAGAAATGGTGTGGTGAATATGGTAAGGGAGACCAAATATTTGGGAATTATACTGGAGGAATGGATGAAATTGGATAGACATGTGGAAATGGTGGAAGAAAAAACAATAGACATCTTAAGGAAGTTTAAACAACAGGCTAACGCGAATGGAGGACTCAGTTGTGAGGTTCTGATGAAAATTTATAAGAGAGTAATTGAGCCCATATTATTTTATGGTGTGGAGTTGAGGGGAAAAGACATGATAAGAAGGAGATTTATGAGACAGAAATGGTTGAGAATTCAGAGGAAGCTGCTGCTCATGGTAGTTAATGGATATTGGACTATATCTTATGAAGCGCTTTGGATGGTGAGTGGTGTTGAGCCGATAGATCTACGAGTAGAGGAGATTTTGGGTGTTTTGGAAGATCAGGAAAATGGAATAATAATGGATGAAAGTAAGACAGAGAGAACGGAAAGGTTATTGAATGACTGGCAGATAAGGTGGGATGAGAGTGTGAAGGGAAGGACCACATATGAATATTGTAATGAAGTGAGAAGAAGAATTAATGAGAACTGGGAATTAAATCATTATGTGACTCAAGTAGTGTCTGGTCATGGGAATTTTAAACATAAATTACGTGGATTCAACCTTGTTGAAGATGATAGTTGTAATCACTGTGGAATGGAAGAAGATGAATGGCATGTGATAAGTGTTTGTGAAGAATATGAAGAGGAGAGAACTGAATTAAGGGCTGTGATGAGAGAGCTTGGACAGGATTGGATAAGGGGAAGTATGATGAAAGACAATGTGAGAATAATATTTTGTGACATGTGCAGAAGAATCTTGAAGCGTAAGGAGCTGGATGAGAGAGTGATGAATATGGAAAATGTAGCATGATTTATATGGACATGAATACAGTGAAGACATAATTATGATGTACTATTGTGAGAAGATTATTCCGATGATCTCAGATGCATAGGGCATCTGGGGGAGGGGGCAGATGATTTTGAGGGTGCTTTGACCCGAAAGCGAGACGTGCTAGGGCAAAGCTGAAGATGAATAATTTCGAGGCCTGGATTATGCTAAGAGCGGAAGAGATCCAGGGGTGGTTGGTGGGAAACTGTGGCTTCGGCCAAATCATCTGTAAAGAGGAATGAAAGAATGAAATGAAAGAAAGATGGTGCTGACCGCGGGAGACACTATGATGGTCAGAGAAGCCACGAAAGGATGTCCCCAGGGATCGGTCCTAGGGCCGATTCTCTGGAATGTCGTGTTCGATGATTTCCTGAGGATCCCTCTACCTAATGGCTGTATTGTCATAGCTTACGCTGATGACGGATTGGTTCTAGTAGAAGCTAACTCGAGAAATGAAATAGAGCAGAAGTTCCGCTCGATAACAGGTGAGATGGAGCGATGGGCTTCGCTCGTTAAGCTCCAATTTGCAGTGCACAAAACGAAGTTAATTAACTTCCGAAAACAATTTAATGCGGATCGTCAACCCGCAGTTTACCTGCATGGAGAGAGAGTGGAGTTCGTCACTTCCATCGCATACCTGGGAGTCCAACTGGACTGCAAACTGAATTTTCTCGAGCATGCTAAGAAAGTAGGCGAAAAGGCAAAGACCCTTTTCGGCAAGATACTGAGAGTCGCTAGGCTGAAATATGGTATTAAGCATAATACCTATATGACCATATATGACGGGGTATTTCCCCCGATCATTACCTATGCTGCCAGAGCTTGGGCGCATAGAGTCAGCTTGGTGGCTGTTAGGAGAGTGCTGAGAAGTGCGCAAAGGCATGTCCTTCTGGGCATTCTGGGCGCCTACAGAACCACGTCAGCAGATGCAGTGTTCGTTGTGGCGGGGAGGCCTCCGATCGACCTTGTGATCAAGGAAATTCCCATGATCCTGTTGAGCAAGAATGGTGAAATAGATCTCTCCAAAAGGGAGATCAAAAATCTCACATTACAAGAATGGCAAAGGGAATGGAACGGCTCTGTTAAGGGTCGTTTCACCCATGCCATACTCCCGGACATAAGGGAACGATTGGGGCTAACCTGGCTGCAACCCAACTATGTAGTAACCCAACATCTGACAAGCCATGGAGCTTTTAACTCATATCTGGCTCGCTTTGCCCAAACAGAAGACCCGATCTGTCGCTGTGGGGCAGACGAAGACGGCCCGGGGCACCTTACCTTCGACTGTGACGAACTGGAGGAGGTGCGTGCACCTCTTATCGGGACGTTGCGGGTAGAGGGTCTAGGCTGGCCGTGTTGGGCGGGCGATATACTCCGCAATGAGCGGGTATATCATAGCTGGTGTGAGTTTATACAGAATGCTCATGTTCTCAGGGAAATCTAAAAAAAGGGAAAGAGATGTTTTGGTTTTGACTGTTCCGATAGGGAAAAAGAGTACCAAGCCAAGAAATTTTCTGTAACTAAGTATAACCAAGTATATGTTCGAGTTTGTACAACTGGACATATTTAGGAAATGATCAAGGCATACCAGTCGAACAACTGGCTGAGAGCCTTGTTATAAATTCCGTAGGTACCAGATTTTATTATTTAACGGCTTAAAATTTATTATTCCTCTGACTGGTTTGATTATTTCTCTTTAATAACAGCTCTTGAGATCAACCAGTTCAGCAATATCCCACAACACCAAAACGAATGTCAATTGGCATGATTAGTTGTACATATTAGCTTTTAAATGGTTAGGCCCTCGGGGCTGGGGATGCCCCAGACGGTTAATTCCCTGCCGTTCTGCCCCAGCACGGTGTTGTGGTGTCGAAGGGGCAGTGGTTTTTGGCGTTTGGCGGACGCGCTAGACCACAATGGATTCCCTAACTAACAGCTAGGTAGGGACATACAAACATATATGTCCTGCATTGGAAGACTAAGAAAAGGGTTTAGGTATACGTACAGAGAGAGCGGCCTCGAATGCCTGGGTATGGCGAAAGCCGGGTACCAGGCAAAGACTTAACCAATGAAAAAAAAAAAAATGTCCCACTCTACTCGAAGTGTACCAAGACGGTGATTTTATTGCCCAATACGGAGTTGAAACATCCACATTGCGTCCCCAGGGGCGATCCCCAATGGATGACTTTTATAGTATTGCGAAGAGCACGTCTGTGTCACAACAACGCTTGGAAATGAACGCATTCGGTGCTCAAGCCAAGCTAACAATTGGGATTGATAATTGCCGGAGACTTTGGAGAATAGAGCGAACACCAGACAAACGAGAGGGAATATCTCCAATGGTTCTGTTGCTAGCTGATGGAGGCGATTGTCCCTGGACATCTATGCGTTGTCACCTTGAAGAGACTGCTCTAAAAGAAAGATTTGCAACAACGGAGCAAGAGAAAGAATATCTCCTCACAGTGCGCCACTCAGACAATCCCTTTTGCGCTGAGCCATCAGAAGAGGTCACATTCTCTGTCGAATACAATCGTGTGGTGACTGATCTCACAGAGGTTCCAAGAACCGTTTTCCACTACGTCAAAAGATCTAATCGAACTAAACGAGGGACCAACCAATCAAATGCTGATATAGAGGATAAGAACAAAAGAGCGTTAGAAATCATTGAGCATGCGGACTTAACCACTAAGATTAAGAAGCCAACCAGTAGGCAACCATTGAATGAGTATGTGGCCTCTTTTTTGACTCAATTACGATCATCGAGTTCGTTAGAGGCCAGTGATGAAAACAAATATCAACGAGCGTTAAAGATACTTTTGGCTAGTGGTGACACTGAGGATGATGAGACCTTTGAATATGATGGCGGGGACAGGAGTGACAGTGACGATGGTTGGTAGGTGTCCTATTAAGTTTCTGAAACATATTGTCGAATGATAATATATATCATAGGATTATAATGATAAAAGGTGGAAGACAAAGAGGAATAGAGAAAAAGAGAAATGTAATGGAAAATGGTAAGTGGAATTTTCGAACGGCGGATTGGAGGAGTATAAACAGAGATCTAAGAATTAGATTAGAAGAAAGAGATAGGGATTTAACGGTGGAAGATAGGGCGATAGCTCTGCAGAGAGATTTATTGGAGGTTTGCGGGCAACACATAAAAAAGACAAAGGGAAAGGAGAAATGTGTCAGTTGGTGGACGGATAAAATAGATAAACTGAGAAGGGAAATGAGAAAAAAGCGTAGAGTGTGGGTACGTAGGAGAGAGGACGAAGATAGGTTGATTTTCGTGGAAGCTAAGAAAAGCTACTTAAAAGAAATTAGATCGGAAAAGAGAAGATGTTGGGAACGGGAGTTGGATAAGATGAATGCTGGCGAATTCTATGAAGGAGCATATAAAATTCTTAGGGGGAAGATAAAAAAAATGCCTATGGTGACTAACGTAATAAATGAGGATGGTCAACTGACAAGTGGAATAGAAGAAACGATATTGAGATTTCTACAAGTATACAACCTGAAGATGTGATAGGTGATGATGACGTTATGCAAAGAAATATGAGGAGAACGGAAGAGTTGCTCCTTGATGAAGAAAGATTATTGTGGACTAGGGTTGACAGGGATGAATTGAATGTTCTTTTGGAGGAAGTTATGATGGCTATAAGGAGCTTGAAATGTAAAAAAGCACCTGGCTTAGACGGTGTGAGGACTGAAATGGTTAAAAATGTGGGGGGGGGGGGGTAATTGGGAATGAGTTTGCTGGTCTGGTAGGACAAATGTTAAAAGAAGGAAGATTCCCGGATATATGGAAAAAAGGACAAATTAAGATTTTTCTAAAAGAAGGAAAGGAGAAAGAAGACCCCAAATCATACAGACCAGTGACACTTCTCCCAGTTTTGGGAAAATTAGCTGAGAGAGTTGTGTACAATAGACTGATGTTAGAGATTGAAGATAAAATAAATGTAAGACAACATGGTTTCATGAAAAGGAGAGGTACGATAACGGCACTGCGGATGTTGAAAGAAGTTCTGGATGGTTTTGAAAATGGATGGACGGTGGGCATTTTTGCTGATATAACTGGAGCATTTGACCATGCATGGTATCCAGCTATACTGGATCAACTGCGAAGATGGGAGGTATCGGTGAATTTGAGATTGATGGTGAAGGATTATCTGGAGAGAAGAGAAGTTCAGATGGAGTTGGGTAATATAATAAAGTGGAAATTATGTACAAGGGGGTGTCCCCAGGGCTCTGTGCTGGGGCCTCTCTTGTGGAATACTCTTTTTGATTCGGTATTTGAGGCATGTATAGGAGAAGGTGTAGAATTAGTTGGTTATGCAGATGACCTAGTAATTATAGTCAACGGATATTCAAGGGCAGTAGTAGAAAGACGAGCAGGTGAAGCTGCGGATAGATTGTGGAATTGGGCGGAAGGACGTAAACTGAAAATGTCAGAAAGAAAAACAGTAGGAATGATGATGAAGAGAGTGATGTTAAATCAAGGTCCGAGGAGGAGGGTGAGAAGAAATGACGACAGACGTTGTGTGATAAGGAGGAGAAATGGTGTGGTGAATATGGTAAGGGAGACCAAATATTTGGGAATTATACTGGAGGAATGGATGAAATTGGATAGACATGTGGAAATGGTGGAAGAAAAAACAATAGACATCTTAAGGAAGTTTAAACAACAGGCTAACGCGAATGGAGGACTCAGTTGTGAGGTTCTGATGAAAATTTATAAGAGAGTAATTGAGCCCATATTATTTTATGGTGTGGAGTTGAGGGGAAAAGACATGATAAGAAGGAGATTTATGAGACAGAAATGGTTGAGAATTCAGAGGAAGCTGCTGCTCATGGTAGTTAATGGATATAGGACTATATCTTATGAAGCGCTTTGGATGGTGAGTGGTGTTGAGCCGATAGATCTACGAGTAGAGGAGATTTTGGGTGTTTTGGAAGATCAGGAAAATGGAATAATAATGGATGAAAGTAAGACAGAGAGAAGGGAAAGGTTATTGAATGACTGGCAGATAAGGTGGGATGAGAGTGTGAAGGGAAGGACCACATACGAATATTGTAATGAAGTGAGAAGAAGAATTAATGAGAACTGGGAATTAAATCATTATGTGACTCAAGTAGTGTCTGGTCATGGGAATTTTAAACATAAATTACGTGGATTCAACCTTGTTGAAGATGATAGTTGTAATCACTGTGGAATGGAAGAAGATGAATGGCATGTGATAAGTGTTTGTGAAGAATATGAAGAGGAGAGAACTGAATTAAGGGCTGTGATGAGAGAGCTTGGACAGGATTGGATAAGGGGAAAGTATGATGAAAGACAATGTGAGAATAATATTTTGTGACATGTGCAGAAGAATCTTGAAGCGTAAGGAGCTGGATGAGAGAGTGATGAATATGGAAAATGTAGCATGATTTATATGGACATGAATACAGTGAAGACATAATTATGATGTACTATTGTGAGAAGATTATTCCGATGATCTCAGATGCATAGGGCATCTGGGGGAGGGGGCAGATGATTTTGAGGGTGCTTTGACCCGAAAGCGAGACGTGCTAGGGCAAAGCTGAAGATGAATAATTTCGAGGCCTGGATTATGCTAAGAGCGGAAGAGATCCAGGGGTGGTTGGTGGGAAACTGTGGCTTCGGCCAAATCATCTGTAAAGAGGAATGAAAGAATGAAATGAAAGAAAGATGGTGCTGACCGCGGAAGACACTATGATGGTCAGAGAAGCCACGAAAGGATGTCCCCAGGGATCGGTCCTAGGGCCGATTCTCTGGAATGTCGTGTTCGATGATTTCCTGAGGATCCCTCTACCTAATGGCTGTATTGTCATAGCTTACGCTGATGACGGATTGGTTCTAGTAGAAGCTAACTCGAGAAATGAAATAGAGCAGAAGTTCCGCTCGATAACAGGTGAGATGGAGCGATGGGCTTCGCTCGTTAAGCTCCAATTTGCAGTGCACAAAACGAAGTTAATTAACTTCCGAAAACAATTTAATGCGGATCGTCAACCCGCAGTTTACCTGCATGGAGAGAGAGTGGAGTTCGTCACTTCCATCGCATACTTGGGAGTCCAACTGGACTGCAAACTGAATTTTCTCGAGCATGCTAAGAAAGTAGGCGAAAAGGCAAAGACCCTTTTCGGCAAGATACTGAGAGTCGCTAGGCTGAAATATGGTATTAAGCATAATACCTATATGACCATATATGACGGGGTATTTCCCCCGATCATTACCTATGCTGCCAGAGCTTGGGCGCATAGAGTCAGCTTGGTGGCTGTTAGGAGAGTGCTGAGAAGTGCGCAAAGGCATGTCCTTCTGGGCATTCTGGGCGCCTACAGAACCACGTCAGCAGATGCAGTGTTCGTTGTGGCCGGGAAGGCCTCCGATCGACCTTGTGATCAAGGAAATTCCCATGATCCTGTTGAGCAAGAATGGTGAAATAGATCTCTCCAAAAGGGAGATCAAAAATCTCACATTACAAGAATGGCAAAGGGAATGGAACGGCTCTGTTAAGGGTCGTTTCACCCATGCCATACTCCCGGACATAAGGGAACGATTGGGGCTAACCTGGCTGCAACCCAACTATGTAGTAACCCAACATCTGACAAGCCATGGAGCTTTTAACTCATATCTGGCTCGCTTTGCCCAAACAGAAGACCCGATCTGTCGTTGTGGGCAGACGAAGACGGCCCGGGGCACCTTACCTTCGACTGTGACGAACTGGAGGAGGTGCGTGCACCTCTTATCGGGACGTTGCGGGTAGAGGGTCTAGGCTGGCCGTGTTGGGCGGGCGATATACTCCGCAATGAGCGGGTATATCATAGCTGGTGTGAGTTTATACAGAATGCTCATGTTCTCAGGGAAATCTAAAAAAAGGGAAAGAGATGTTTTGGTTTTGACTGTTCCGATAGGGAAAAAGAGTACCAAGCCAAGAAATTGTCTGTAACTAAGTATAACCAAGTATATGTTCGAGTTTGTACAACTGGACATATTTAGGAAATGATCAAGGCATACCAGTCGAACAACTGGCTGAGAGCCTTGTTATAAATTCCGTAGGTACCAGATTTTATTATTTAACGGCTTAAA
>JAQJVL010005495.1:0-35012 GCA_035578905.1 Stictocephala bisonia | reverse complement strand
ATAAATAGACAACAGTTACAACCACACATTAACTACTCAAGGCCAGAAGAGAAGAGACTCTTCTCCTGAGAGCCTGTGATGTCCCAGTGAAAAAGTCCAATCTTGAAGCAAATGTACCGCCAGATCTTTGAATCCTTGAGAGACAGCTGTTATAGGCGTAAGTAGTGGGCAGGAACCTCCGGCCAAAGACAGTCATGGACCTAGTTCCTCTCGGAATGCAAAAATCAATCCGACGAAGAAGTTCAGGGCATTCCAGGTCATATTTGACCAATTTAAAAAGCAGGACAAGGTCATACTTCTGTTCTTTTAGTCGCTGAAAATACATTATTAAAAACTATTTCGGAATCAAAATTAACCTGTTCATTCATTAATTTATCACGATCCTTACATTTTTCTTTAAAAATCAATAACTCTTCCCAAGCATTCTTACGACCCTTCTTACAAACCTTTAGAATATCTATATTTTCATCTATTTTATACAAACTGTGGGTATAATTCAGAAGGTGTTTAGCTACATTAGATCTTTCAGGTTTCTTGTTTTTAAAAGCAGAGTCATGGTTTTTATATCGTTTGCTAAAATGTACAGTCTGACCTATGTAAAACATATTACAATCATTACAGTTAATCCTATATATTCCTGAATTATTGAATTTACCTTCACTTTCAATATTCGGGTGTAAAATGTTGGACATGTATTACAAGTCTGAAAAGCCACTGTTAAGTTGAATTTCTTAAATCTAATACCATATCTTTGTGTAAACGGTCCATTGTAATGGAGGGATACATACTTCTTTTGTTCTTACCGGATTTTAATTTTTTTAAGTATTTTTCGTTTATCGTCTCGAATTAATTTTTTATTTCCTTTTTTATTCTACTTCCAAGTTCATCAATGATTGCCTTGTATCCATTTGCAATAGCTATTGATTTTATTACATTTACTTCCTGTTTTCTATCTGCAACATTTAATGGTATTGAATACGCCCTATATAAAACATACTTCTGAAGATGTGCATTTTGTATTGTATTGTACTATATTTGTGCATTTTTTGCTTATATTGTAATAAATTTGTGTTGTGTGACGTTTACTTGTACTGTAAATATAAAGGGTGAATAAGCGTGATGAGTGTATATGAACGAGGGTAGTCATTGCTACTAACTAAGGTCAACTGTCTATTAAGAGATTCATTAATAGACCAATAGCCAAGGAATCTTAGAGACCTACATATTTACTTAGAATCCGAATCACGCAGTATTGATCTGATTTTCGGTTAACTGATAAACTTGATATTCAGCTCTCCTCCCTACAAAACATTCCGACCCTGACTACCACCCAACGTGGAAGTTAAATACCTTATTTTAATAAAAACAAATACACATATTATATATATTTAAATGTTAAAATATATACATTATAAATAATATACACAGTCCCACGTTGGAAGTAGAGTGACCGTGCTGTACCCAGCTACTTGGGACTTTGCGTTATTGAAATTGAAGGTACTATGTTTAGTCCACCTAATACTGGATCAGTCGTTGTTACGTGGACAGTACTAGAGAAGTCTGAGGTGTCCATGTTGAGTGGTAGTCACGCTCCAGATGTTGTGTTGGAAGAGAACTGAGAATGAGGCTTGTAAGTTACCTGAAAATCAGACCAATATTACGTGGTTCAGATCCCTCATAAAGCTGTAGGCCACTTACTGTAGGGGCAGAAAGTATGTGTACCCCTACTATGAAACTAGGAAGGTTCTTTACTAAGAAACTAGGAGACCTATTATGTACCCTAACACACCTTTGTTTTCTTAATTTAATTGTACATTTTGATTTATTCATTTTAATTCTTATGAAATGTAAAGTTACGATACATTACTTTTATATACGTAAGGAAACGCCCTGATTTTAAATCGATTATATTACCTTAGACATATGAGGCTAATGTATTGTTGAGTAGTACAACGTGACCAAGTAATTAATATTACTGCCTCTAGAAGCCAAGAAAATGATATTTAAGAATAAGAACTTTTTTGACGAAGAGTATAAATTTTAAAATTTATAAAAATTTTAGAAAAAATGTCTCTCTCCCACGTGTACTGGGTCTTTTGAGCGGTACATTTGTTTCTCTTATCTTTCGTTTACGAGGCTGCCTGAGATTGCTTTTGCGCTGTCGACTTGTTACTTTTGTGGCCGTTGGCTCAAGTCTTGTTCTGTTCCGTGGTTCCAGCTTTCGGTTCGACGCTTTGCCTGGGATGGTATTTAGTTTCCGTCTACCTGTTAACTTGGTTATGAGTGGCTAGAGAGACAATTTAACTTCAAGGTCCTCGAGTAGGACTTGTTCCCTCAGCCTGCCATCCGGCCGTTCTTCTGCCATCTCGACTGTGCTGGCCTGGCCTGGGGACCGTGTGTGATTGAGCCAAGTTGCGCCTCCACTGCCTTCCTTACTACTTAGGGAGCCTTCTGTCCTCAGGTCAGTCCTTTCCATTTTGTTCTCGGCGGCTGAGCTAGGGGATGAACAGTTTTTTAGTAGCCCTAGGCCAAATAAAAAAAGTGCACCTAGTCTGGACTATAAACGTTGTGTTTCACACATTCAAATAATTTAAGAGGCCCCTTTTATTACTTTAAGTTAATATATATATTTGAGAAATTTACTATTACCGTTAAATATTATTTAATTTGTTATTTTGTCTTTTCTAAACATTTATCTCCTGTTTTAAATTTCTTATTTTCGTTACAATAAAATTTTTTAAATTATTTATCTCTGTTATTTTAGGCCTAGTTATTAAGTTGGTTTGTGTATCTATTTGTTCTTTTTATGTGTAGGCCTCACTGTTCAGTTTTGTACAGCTTGTCTAGTATTATTTATTTGGTCGATTGTAGTATTTTGTAACGATACCGTGCTATATTTTATTTTTATTTTCTTAATTTTTAAATTATTTCACATTAAGGGTATTATTTAATAATGTTTTTTACTTTTATTTCAATTCGGAGCTGCCCAGGGATTCCGGCTGACTCCCTGGGTCGGTGGAATCATTGGTTGTGGACTAAATTGCTGGTTAATTGGTTTTGTTCAAATTTCTAAATGTTCAATGTAAATTCTTTTAAATTTTGTCTTTCTAGTAGTTCTGCAGATAGGCACATCTCTAATGTCATTTATGGTATTTGTAGCTTTGGCTAATTTTGTGATCAGTTTGTATTTTTCATTGTTTATTTATGTGTTTCTTGTTTATTTTGAGTGTAATTGATATTGTGGCCTTTTTAAAAAATTTTTGAATTCTTTTGTAAAAAAGGTTGTTTTTTTGTTTTTTTTTTTTTGCTCAGCTGCTGAGTTGTGATTTAACCCTCCAACTGCCGCCCGTGATCCTATCACTTGTTTGGTTTTGAGCTATCCCCCGTACGGCACGACTTCCAGTTTGGTGGGGTATGGGTTTCACATGTATTAAATGCGATATATTAAAGGATTTTTTAGTAGTAATAGTGTTAAGTGTATACACATTGAAAATTAGTTAAATTCCCGTACTTATTTGTTCCAAATAGGATCTAAATTATTAACACTTGTAATAAAATTTAGTAATGCATATGTCATAGCGTGAAATTAAACGTGAAAAGTTATAGTGTTTTATGTTTTTATAGGCATTTATTTTCTTCATAAACAGCCTCCAAACTCGGGTAAACATAATTTCTGCGCCAACAGTAGTTGCTATGGCTATTAGGCTATTGCAAAGTGGCTCTTTCTGAAGAATAGTTGACCTTAATTAATAACAGTGACTACTCTCGTTCATCCACTCATTCATCCCTCATATCGGTGTCTTAGTAATGAATAATAATATGATCAATAATGAATAAACATGATATAGCTTTTAAAACATTTACGCGAGCTACCCCTACTCTGATTGATGAAAGAAAATAACCCCAGGGGTTTGCATAGAAGGATGCTGTTTTCCAGGAGGCGACACTCTTCCACCCGGTATTACGTCGGGGGAGCTACTTTAAGCAAACAATTTAGATGAAATTATTGAGTTTGATAATACTCTTGTAAAATTTATTTACAAACTGAAGCTTTAAGAGAACTTAACTGTTCTCAAACGAGGTTCCAGTTCATATTGTTTTAATATTGTACAATACAATTTTGTATATAAATACATGTTGCTTTATTTAAGTTTTTATAAATAAATACGTTGTATTTTAGTTCCCTTTTCTTTTATGTTACTATTTGATTACTTAAAGCTATGTGAAATAAGACTTACACTCATAACACAAATGTTGCTTCCAAAGTGTAGTATACACATCTTTGAATACGTATTCATAAAAAATTACAATAATTTAATGCTAATAATATTTATTATTTTATTTATAGAAAAAGGAGAGGCCTATCTCTTTTTTACCTTTACTATACCCATCCTCAATAGACTACATCATGACAATACATAAAATACTTATTTTTTGTTTCTCTTATTTTTAATTAATCTTAATTTATATTATTCTCCTTCAGGTATTTATAAGAACGGTGGAGAAAAATATATGTGTATTACAATTTCATAAATATGAATGAGTTAAATGAATATTATATTAACAAGGTAACATTAAATGAATGTACCTTGATTGGGTACAACAAAGGGGTCTACCATGATTCCCTAATATTAAGGGGTGTATCGTGTTTCCATACAATGAAGGCGTGTACTATGATTCCCTATAACGAAGGGGTGTACCATGATTCCCTAAACTTAAGGGGTGTATCGTGTTTTCCTACAATGAAGGGGTGTACCATGATTCTCTACAATGAAGAGGTGTACCATGATTCCCTACAATTACTGGGGTGTACCATGATTCCCTACAATGAAGGGGAATACCACGTTAAACTACAATGAAGGAGTGTACCATGATTCCCTAAAATTAAGGGGTGCATCGTGTTTTCCTACGATGAAGGGGTGGTGTACTATGATTCTCTACAATGAAGGGGTGTACCATGATTCCCTACAATCAAGGGGTGTACCGTGTTTCCCTTCAACGAAGGGGTGTATTGTGTTTCTCTAGAATGAAGGTGTGTACCATGTTTCCCTACAATGAGAAGTGTACCATGATTCCCCACAATGAAGGGATGTACCGTGTTTCACTTCAACGAAGGGGTGTATTGTGTTTCTCTAGAAAGAAGGTGTGTACCATGATTCCCTACAATGAAGGGGTGTACCGTGTTTCCCTATAATGAAGGGGTGTACCATGTTTCCCTATAATGAAGGGGTGTACCATGTTTCCCTACAATGAAGGGGTGTACCATGTTTCCCTACAATGAAGGGGTGTACCATGATTCCCTATAATGAAGGGGTGTACCATGTTTCCCTACAACGAAGGGGTGTATTGTGTTTATCTAGAATGAAGGTGTGTACCATGTTTCCCTACAATGTAGAAGTGTACCATGATTCCCTACAATGAAGGGATGTACCGTGTTTCCCTTCAACGAAGGGGTGTATTGTGTTTCTCTAGAATGAAGGTGTGTACCATGTTTCCCTACAATGTAGAAGTGTACCATGATTCCCTACAATCAAGGGGTGTACCGTATTTCCCTTCAACGAAGTGGGTGTATTGTGTTTCTCTAGAATGAAGGTGTGTGCCATGTTTCCCTACAATGAATTTTGTGGCGTGAAAGTCTTGAAAATGTTGTAATCGATCAGTATTATCGGTATCGTTATATAACAGTATCAGTATATAACAGATCAGTATATAACAGTATCGTTTGTTATCAACCTATACTGACTATTCATCCTCTAAGATGCCCAACGATATGAAGAGATCTAAGGGTTGGCTATGAAGTGTGCTTTGTATAGCAGCGATTTATGGTTTAGGGCCAACGTTTTATCACCATATTAAAAGTTTGCTACACCGTAAACTATGCTTCCCTTCATAAGATATTCTTTGTTAAAAGCTTCATTCTTATGAATAAAATAACATACATTCCGATGTAGTTTGCACAAGCATCTCAGAATCTGTAGAACAAAGCAGTTTTTGAAGAACAGTTATAAGATCATATTTAATACCTGGAATATGCCATTGAGTTCAATAATAATAAATTTTCAACATAAAATATTCTCAACAATTGAAACTAAATTAAAAATATCCAGGAAATCTTTACAGTTTATTACATAACTAATATAATAATGTTTGTTATTTATTTATTTCGTGCATATTTGACTATAAATTATAAGTTGTGGTAAACCAAAATGATTCCTCTAATACTATGAACCCTTAAGCAAGAAATCTTCTTGTTTTCATAAATATTATATTCATTAGGAATGAATTCAACACTTTAATTCATATGAACACAGTGAACGTTTTGCCACTTCGTTCATTTATGTTGTAAATTGTTGTAATATTTTCACATAGGGATAGTTCAACATAAAACAAAATAATTTTTCGTGTAATGAATATATTTGTCCTGTAATCTTGGCCACAAAACCAAAACGTTTTTGCTAATATGAAAGCAGAAATCGTAATAATCATTTGCTGTTTTATGCAACAGAAAACACGAAATTTAGAGTTACGATAAAGTGAAGTTACTTGCGAGCGTAGACCCCTCTAAATAGTTGCTACTTGGTAGAAGTGAGGACTAGGGTCATTGTGAGTAGGATTAATATACCTACATTTCCGTTAACGTCTTTAGGAGGTAGGTGGGTCATTAACACCGTTAGTAGTTAGGTGTGAGGTCCATCATCATCACTACTGTGTATGTGAATTTGTGATGGGGTATTCGTATTCAAAGTATTCAAACTATTCGAATAGACCTGGAGTATTCATATATTCGAATACTTGTAAAAGTATCGAATATTTCTACATATGAATACTTTCTGATTAAAACCACGTACAACCACAATTATAAGTAGCGAATACTATTTAGAAGCTGTTTTGAACCCGCTACTGCTGTATTCAAAAGCAATAATGAATTCTATTCTTTTACAACTAAGTACTACACTAATCACTACCTCTTTAATCTAGTCATCCGAATACAGCGGGACTTTATTATGATGATGAATATTACTGTATATGCATGACGAAATATGCATAAAATTTAAAAAGATTAAGACAGTAGTGATATAATTTATATTATTTACTATTAGAAAGTAGTGTATTCTGAAAACATGAGACATTTTTATAAGCCCTTAATATACATTTAAAACTGATTTTAGTAAAATTATAATATAAAATTGTATAATATTCAAATTATTGTAGTCATAAACTTATTAAACAAACACAAACAATAAACTAAAACAACTAATTTAATATCTATAAAATCATTATTTTAAAATGAATAATTAATTCGCATATAAAATAAAATCAACTAAAATTAAAATAGACTATATACACAATTAACTTAGTAATAGTAATTTAAGTTATACAAATGCACATAGAACAGACACCTGACGTACAAATGATAGAAATGTCAAATATATTTCTTTCTGTCAAACGTACAGGTTTGGACAGACAAAATAAGGATTATTCAAACAACAAAAACGAATACGTCTAACTACTGTAATAGTAAAATAAGTGAATACGAATATTTATTCGAATACTACTGGGTATACGAATACAGAGTATTCGCTATTCAAAAGTATTCGCTAATCCAATAACTAATGTGGATGGACTTTTAACATGGGTAAGTGGCTAGTAACGACTATTAACTATTAACGTTATTCGCTAGTTGCTTGAACAGTGAGTTACACTTCAAACAATCAAACTGAATTACTATTGATCATCTAAACTCTTAGCTTAATAAATTGACAAAAAAATATCATCTGCAAGGCGTATGGTCATTTCTATGGTGATAACGATAGTTTAAATCCTCCCCACATTTTCTGAACGATCTTATATCTGATTGAAATTTATCGGGTATACTCTTCCAAGTATATTGTTCAGAATCGCAAACAACATCTTCTAGACATTATTTCAACATATTCTATTATTGTTTAGTATACGATATATAGTCAAAAAGTTCCCGGAATCGGTTGAAATATGTTTATTGGACAAAGATGAAATTTTACAAACCTATATTTGTTCAAAATACTCTTCTCCTACAACAATACACTTGTCCCTACGATCATACAGACGGTCAAAACACTTTTGACACTTATTTTTTAAAATGTATTTCAATACTTTTATCGCATTTTTACTGACAGCTTTAGCACCTGCAAATCGATTTCCTTTTATTGATGTTTTTACCGTGTGAACAGTAAGAAATCAGCCGGCATGAGGTCAAGCGAATATGGAGGATGTTCTAACGTGGTAACGTGGTGCTTGACTAGGTAGTTACGTACTAATAAGAATCGATTTGCAGGGGTATCGTCATGCAGCAAAATACAATTGTTTTCTGCTTATTTTTTATGACGTTTCCTCCTAATGGCATCTCGTAAGCGCCTAAGAACTTTTGTGTGTATAAATTTACCTTACATGCGATATCATCAATTGTTATTCTTCAGTTTGCATGGACAGTTTGCGAAACTCGCTCAATGTAGTCATCTGTGGTTTCAGTCGAAGGGCGTCTACTACGAGAGTCATCTTCAATGTATATGCAACCTTCACGAAAACGTTTGTGCCTTTCGTAAAATTGGCTTTTCTTCATCACCTCAATTCCGTATGCTTGAATTGACATTATAAGTGTCCCAGAAGATGAGTTTTGAAGTAACAAACCAAATTTAATGTTTTTTAGCGATTGATAAAATCGATTTTCAAAACGCGACAATTTAAACACGCAAATACACGAAGTATATTGTTCAGAATCGCAAACATGTTCTTCTAGACATTATTTCAACATATTCTATTATTGTTTAGTATACGAGGTATAGTCAAAAAGTTCCCGGAATTGGTTGAAATATGTTTATTGGACAAAGATGAAATTTTACAAACCTATATTTGTTCAAAATTCTCTTCTCCTACAAAAATACACTTGTCTCTACACTCCCCCAGCTCTCCACGGGGGGACAATGTTGGCTGGGTGATACTCACGCTACCAACATAATAATTCTCCAGGAGTAGTACTAACTACTCGAAATCCCACCGGCAACCACCTGTGTGTCTCTGGATATCGATTCCGGGATCTTTTTGACTGTACCTCGTATATCACTCAAACAATATATAACATTTTTTAAAGCCAAATAAAACCTCATATATTTTACGTAAACGTGAAGTTAAATAAACAATTTTGGTTGGGAATAAAATAAACACACGGAATAATATATAATTATAATCCTTAAATATACTCGTATATTTATGAGCCTGAAAATATACGATGTTCAACTTTCACCATATTCAACTTCATCGACACGTTGTTGACTTGGTATTTCCTTTCACACTCATTAGAGGAACTGTTGATTGCCCAGAATTATTGGTAAAAGTCAACCTGAGGACTCCTGTCAGAATAAGATCGCAGGATATATTTGCCCATCAACACCACAGAACAAACTACCTCAAAAATGCCCCAATGAGTAGATTACATGAGATGGGCAATCTTGTCGCCTGCAATGTGGACTTTTTCCACGATTCTCTAAGATCATTCAAGAAAAATTATTCACACTTCAACCCCGTCTACTTCGACAGTAAATCAATCCATTCTTTTCCTTCTAAATCTTCTCCGTCTTCTTTACCCTACCACACAAATAATTGGTTCCTCTGATCCCCATTTCTAATCTACCTTCTCTATACACCTGTAATGCAACCACTACGTATCAAGTTCATTATCTGTAGATATCTGCATGTTTTGTATTGATTATTGAATGTTGTATCTACTAATTTATACTATATTATATGTATTAATCTGTTATATAATGTATCTATTGCACTCGTATGTTTATTGTAAGATATTGTTTTTATGTGTATCCACACAATTGTAAATGACACTGTCGTTGGAAATAAAAAGGAGAAAAAAATAAAAAAATAAATATAACGTGGATAAGAGTTTAATTTAGATAATACTTTAATAAATAAGAGCACATACGAAGTATGGTGCCTTGTGGAACACGGGAAGATATGCTATTGTCTGGAGGGTCTAGTGTCAGATCCCCGGAGAGGCGTTCAGCTCTGGCTCTCTATTGTCAAGTGAAACTCACCGTTCCCTACGTCAACCTGCTGTATGTCCGTTCTACGTAGAAGGAACTGAATATAAATAACAGAATAAGGCTTGTACAGCTGTAGGGTTCTAACAGTGGATGGTTTCAGACTCGTAATCTATCTTTAGATCTTAGGCTTAAGCGGCCGGTGTCACAACTCTTAATACCGACATGGCGTCCGCTTGATGGTTGCTATCGGCGTGAACACTACTAGAGAAGTCTGGGGTGTCCATGTTGGGTAGTAATCATTATGCGGATGTTGTCTGGGGGAGATAATTGAATATCAGGCTTGTCAATTAGCTGAAAATCAAACCAGCACTACGTGGTTCGGATTCCACGTAAATCTGTAGGTTCCTTAGTTGCCCTGGCTGTTGGGCTATTAATAAATTGCCCTTTCTGAGGAACAGTTGAACTCAGCTAGTAACCAGACTACACTCATCCACACTTTTCCTACACTCATATAACCATTCATATTCGCCTTAAAATACCAACAACGTTGTGTCGGCGTCTCATATGTAAGAATGTAACTAGAATTGCTATCTACACTAATTACAAGATAGTGTACTGCACCTTTCACTCATGCAGTAATGTGGTATCGATGAGAATTATATATGATTAACCTTATTAACACAGGTCATTTGCCGATCTCAGTCATAGGAATATTACTGAGGATACCACATCAAAGATGGGCAAAACGTTTAGTTATCATGTAAATTGTGCAGATAACACCTTAATGTGGTTGTTACCTGAAAATGTAGTTTCTACTTAATCTACCCGCTTATCATAAAATTACATGAAAATATTTCATAGGTGATGTTAGAGCCTACAAACCTCTCTTACACTTACTCGCTCATAATTCATGCTATAGTTCAAAAGTGTATTACTTTAATATTTTACTTTATGAAATTTTAACTAAAAATGGTTAATGCAAAACATTGCAAAATTAAAACATGAAAGCTCTTATTTACGAGACAATTAAGTCAATATTACCCTTAATCTTCAATCACCAATATGTAACACCAAAGTTAGTATATTAAGCGATGCTGTACAGTTTCTGAGAAAAAAAAAATCGTGTACCTGAAATAGTCTACAAGGGAGTATTCTCAACGAGTTCAAAGGGAGCTTGTAATTAATTAAAACCCCTAATAAACAGAAAGAAAGTGTTTCGATGTTCCTAAAAAAATACCATGATTTATTAAGGTAGCCATACATTCATATAATCAATCTGCGACTTATTAACAATTCTGAGATTACATTTAAGTGTTACCTAATCATCCAATTTTAAAGAAAATTTTGTATTTTCTGAACATGTAATATTCTATTATTTTCAATGTAAAATGAAGTTAACAAAACCAACAGCTAAATTGGTACTTGACGTTGAAGCCTACCGTTTTGAAATAACTCAGCGTAAACGCCCAGTGAAAGGTTTTTGTTTACCAAATTGAGCATCAAATTGTACTTTTACTCATATTTAATTTTCAGTAATCACTTTATTATTACGAATAAATGCCCAAACAAACATCAATGAAGTACGTAGTCAGTAGCCCACTACATGTATTAAAACAATAACATAACCTCACTCTTTGCTCACAGCTCTATCAAAGCAGTTCAAAGTTATTTGCGCTAGTCGATCGTTTCACTTCGGGAACGTTCGGCCACTCTCGGCTCTTGAGCCAGGGAAGCCGACCAGCATAATATGCAACTCTATTGGCCGATATTTCCTCTCACCCTGCTTAAAGATTATGTATGGCATAGGATAATGAACAAGACATTGTGTAAAATTATTGCTTTTATTTATCCCTTTACTCGCTGGGATGATAAAAATATACATCTAAATCTCAGTGTATTAGAATAGAGTAGAAAACATTACTAAATACGGTTCTATAAATACTAGCCTCAAATACTTAAAAGTTCTAAAAACTAATGATAATATTACCTATCAGTACAAATTAAGTAAATAAAGAATCATATTGTTAATAAAAATAAACATTTCAATTGGTAACGATTGTCTAGTGTGTTAAATACAAAATACCACAGTACAATAAATATAAATAATTAATTAAAATAAGAATAAAATCACTATAAAGTAGAACAGTTATTTAAAACCAGTGCAGACAATTATCGGACCAAGATATATAAGACACCAACTAAAGCTATTATGGTGCTATTAGAATCAGTCAAGAAATTGTCTAGTGGAATATTCCTAAAACTACGAGGTACATACAAAGACTATGTATATTACAGAACTACCGGAGGTACAATAATTGTGCTCAGAAAGTTGCATTATTGTCGGTCTTTAACAATACAGTAAGGTCTTTATTTGAATGTCTTTGGATTGGTATCAAAGACAGATTTACTTGTTAACGTAGTGATGTTAAGGTTAAAATACACTTTTTGTGATGAAATATTCGTTTTTAAGTTTGAATATTAAATCATTTACAATTTTAAGGATCTAGCTCTTAAGCCTACCTTGACTTACTTCACTTAACACTAACTTATGGTAATAGAAAAGTCGGTAAAAAGAACTCATCAATCAACTTGCATGTTGTCATTTTTTTTATATTTAAGGACATCCTTGTATTTTTTTAAGATTATTTGTTGTTGTCGAAAAATATTTTGAGTTTAGGGACTGTATTAAGCACATTTTGCGTTTTTTTAAGAGACAGTTTTGGGATGTTAAATATGTTTTTGTTTCAATAGGTTTTTAAATATGTTGCTTAGACTTGCAAGCTCATTACACGTGGAAGGAGTTAGTAGACATCTTGGGGGAGGGGGTCTTCTTTGTTTGTAGCTAACTTTTTCTGTTATACCGTATATACTTGGTGGAATATATTAGTTTTTAGAAAAGAACACCTTTTTAAAATTATTCCACAAATTTAAATTTAAAAAAACTATATTGTTACTGTTGCTATATTTATTTTTAAGAGAATTTTGTATCTTTGAAGAGTCAGTGATTTTGCTTATTTTCTCTTAGAAAACCCGTATTAAACTTGACCTAATATTTATTTTTAATTAAATGAACAAAATTAAATGCGAAAAAGTTTTCATCATGAAATATAAAGATTACGCAAATGTCTTGAACTGGGAGTGTAATATTAAGTGTTTGCAAGGAGACAAAGAGAATTAATGTGTAAAAAACTCATTAGAACTCTTTTGTGATGGAAAAGTAGAAATGTGCGTTTGTAAACTTCAAGGAACTTGTTGTCACTTTTTTTGAGAATAGGTGGACCATCAGTTTTTTTTACGGTCGTTGAGTACATGCTGTATCACATTTTTGTTCGTGTTGTGTTTGTTTGTATGTTAAGTAATTAATTGGTAAACATAAACCAAGGTCACAGAGTCCAAATTTAAGACAACCAATGGATTGCCTCCTTCAGGACCCTGTTATCTCCTGATCCTGTTTCTCATGAGACGCTATGAGACAGTTCAGAGATAACAACAAGAATACGTTCACGTATTACATAATCATTTTTTCCTAGCTAATAAATTATTTGTATAAATTGTTAAAGTAACTAATTTATATAATTATTGAAAATTAAATGAACAGCGAATTTGTAAAGTCCAAATTTAACTAAGTTTATATTTTTATCAAGATATTTTTCTGTGTACAACTGTTTAGATATGTACAAATTATCCTGATCAAAGTATATATATATATATATATATATATATATATATATATATATACCCATGTTTTAAAAAGAGAACTTTAAGATTAACTTAAATTATTTTAAAGATTGACAGAAAATAATATAGTAAGAAAACAAAGATTACATGTTTTAAACCATTTACAATAGTACAGATTAAGTTGAACTATGTATAATAAATTATATATAAGGTCCAGAAAGTCTATACAACATTGTAGTTATTTCCTAGCATTAACATTTGATTGCAATAATATAGTATTTAGAATAGGAACCATGGCTGACGAAAGGTATGGGTTAACATTATAGAAAATAAAGATTAGACCTCAGCCAAATGGTATTTGACTCCTCCCCGTCTCATTGGTCACTTTCTTCGTAAGCACAAATCCAAAGTAAATGGCGTGAAGGACGGGTAGTGTGAGAGAGAGACGGAGAACTATTCCCACCACAGTTCCCCCCAGGGAAGCGTGCTGCAAGGTGCAGTCAAATAAATGGCGTGAAGGACGGGTAGTGTGAGAGAGAGACGGAGAACTATTCCCACCACAGTTCCCCCCAGGGAATCGTGCTGCAAGGTGCAGTCAAGTAAATGGCGTGAAGGACGGGTAGTGTGAGAGAGACGGAGAACTTTTCCCACCACAGTTCCCCCCAGGGAAGCGTGCTGCAAGGTGCAGTCAAGTAAATGGCGTGAAGGACGGGTAGTGTGAGAGAGACGGAGAACTATTCCCACCACAGTTCCCCCCAGGGAAGCATGCTGCAAGGTGCAGTCAAGTAAATGGCGTAAAGGACGGGTAGTGTGAGAGAGAGACGGAGAACTATTCCCACCACAGTTCCCTCCAGGGAAGCATGCTGCAAGGTGCAGTCAAGTAAATGGCGTGAAGAACGGGTAGTGTGAGAGAGAGAGAGACGGAGAACTTTTCCCACCACAGTTCCCCCCAGGGAAGCGTGCTGCAAGGTGCAGTCAAGTCTGTAATTTAGCCTATTAATAGACACGGACTGCTGTATTAGTAAGCTACAGATCATAATTTACTCTAACTAAATTTGCAAAACTATGGATAATTGTTCGTAAGAAAGCTGTTTTAAACAATGTTAATTGTTCTGTTAAAAGTTATTGAAAAGAAATAATATTATCAAAATGGTTTTTAGTATATTATAACTTCAATTATATCAGCTGTTTTTATATAGAGTAACATTTATAAATAAATACTGTTTTAATTTATATGGTTTGCATTATTATTAAATAAATGTCGATTATAGATGATAATGTTTCTCGTGTTACAATTAAATTAGATTGATACATTCAAATCGATAAAATAGTCAGGTTTAACACCACAATAGAAGATCTAAAATTTTTAGCACGTAGAAAGAGAAGTGCGTGGTAGGAGAATCTGTCACGCATGCACTGTCCACACGCCTTTTACCGTGGATTTATCTATACTTGACCATATAATTAACCATATGATTAAATGATATCTCATGCACCATATGATTTTTTTCTGTTGATAAATACTTATCTAAATAAGAATTATTTTATGATATCTCAGTTGATATAACCACTGTAACTAAAATATGTACCGTGGATATAACAACATTTTGTTTACTCGTATGATAGCAAAAACGTCAACAACTACTTTCATATTATTTGGATTTATATTTTTATAATTTTACAAAATGATAGTTTACATTTTTTAAACTCAGTATCAATTAAATTGGTAAAATACTGACTAATTCACTCTAATTTCGAATGAACATTATTATTTATTTTCACGTCATTTCCCCACCCTCATCGTCAGGTACACTTTTTATTTGCAATGACTTCAATATTTATTTCTTAGTGGACCTCTATTTATATATTAATTAGTTAAAAATTATATATGAGAAAATACTAATAAAAAATTTTATCTTTCAATGCAAATTATTCTTGGTACCATAATCGAATATATTTCACATCAAATGACTTGCTTTTTATCAAGGGAATGTTTAAACATCATCAAAACAGACAAATAAATATCTTGAAATATTACTTGTGTCAAATTACTTGTGCATTTGAAAGATTACTGTACATAACCTAGTAACATTGAATACAATGAAATCACCCTAAAATAAAAAATTAAAAATACTAATATGCATGAAACATTTAAGCTGCCTCACTGACATACGTTGAAGTACATTGACATACGTTTAGGTACGCTGACGTACGTTGAGGTACATTGACATACGTTTAGGTACGCTGATGTACGTTGAGGTACATTGACATACGTTTAGGTACGCTGATGTACTTTGAGGTACATTGACATACGTTTAGGTACGCTGACGTACGTTGAGGTACATTGACATACGTTTAGGTACGCTGACGTACGTTGAGGTACATTGACATACGTTTAGGTACGCTGACGTACGTTGAGGTACATTGACATACGTTTAGGTACGCTGACGTACGTTGAGGTAAATTGACGTACGTTGAGGTACATTTGTACAATTTCATTTACTCATTATTTATCAGAAATTATTATTTCGTATATTTTTGTAAATATTCTAATGAGTAAAGTAAAATTTGTCTCAATGTGTCAAATTATAATTTTCATTTTTTTAAATCAGTTCTGTATTTTATAAATAGTACAAATTATAGTATTTAAAGCTTTCGGATTTTAATTAGCAAAACTTATAATATTATAATACCAAATTTGTTGTTTTAGTTTATATATATATTTAAAAAAAAGAAACTATTTTGTGTCACCCAGAAACATTCCTTAAGCTCGTCTAAGGTCCTAAATACCAAAACACTTCTTTGGTTTGTGTATTTCTGTAACTTTTAGCAAATAACATTTGAATATGACAGCAACATAAAGAAGTAAACAAAAGTAATAATATTTGTGGCTGTAATATTGTACCTTTTAAACTTTCATATGAATAGTAATTGATAAACATTTTCAAAATATTTTGAATTTTGAATTAGAACTGAATACAAATATTTTTGGAAGGACCTTCTGCCACTTTACAAAGAACTTTGTCTTAAACAACATTAAAACTACTTTATTTACTCAGGAAAGAATCAGTGTTGATCTATTTAATGTTACAAGTTCCTTCTTACTATTTCATGTATATTGAATGTATAACATATTTGTAAAACTTTTTAAATATAATAATAATGGTTTTTATTTAGCTTACTTCTTATTTGAAATCGTTTAACGAAATACTTGTTATATTTTTTTTAAATTGTTATGTACTTTTAAGCCTTAAACATTATCGGTATACTAAATGTATTTTTTAAATTTGTAGAGAACTCATTGTGGCCTTATAGTGCAGGAAATGACTCCTAGAACAGATTTTAAATAAAATTTGTAAAAAAACAACTGTTAACAATGTAATTACAAATTTTTTGTAAGTCAATATAATAATAATAAATCATAAGAGAGTCACATTTGTAAATTTACTAAAAAATTTACATTCCATAGTACATCTTAAAATAGTTTATATTTGTAAATAAAATGTTATAAAACCATAATAACAAGTCAAGTAAACAATTAAATTTAAAATTTAACTTTAAATTTAAATTTAAAACTAATGATATTATAACATTAATATTTCTTCCCTCTATAGACCTACCGCGAATAATTGTCTTAAAAGAACAAACAACAAAAATTACTGACTAGGAAACGATTAATTTTAACAATAAATATACGTAAAATAATTTAAATTGCGTAGCTCAATGTTGATAACAGAAAACTGACTCACACATAGAAAAACACATATATTAACAGTAAGTGGTGTTTTGATTCCAGTGCTTTCTTTCTTATAAAATAGTACATTTAAAAACAAGAATTTGTAGAAAATTGCTTGAGATACATACATGATCTATACAATCAATTCCAATGTGAAAAGAAGGGAAAGAAAACAAGGAACAATACACAATCTGTATAATCAATCACAGGTTTAACGTCTTTCATTTTAGAAATTGAAACGCTTTATTTCGAAACATTAAATAAAATCTAAATATACAATGAAAATAAAAATGTATTTAAAGGAAAATTCCTCATTTTGGACAAAGATTTTGTAAAGAAACGTCAACTATTTTCTTTGTAATTAATTTTATTTGGTCACTCACTCCCATTAACTGGCCAATATAAAAACTTTTGTTCATAAAAAGGAGACGCCGATCTCCTTCTTAACCTTACTCTACCCATTCCCCATAGACTATTGATCTGCGAGGGGAACTTATCAGACAGAGTAAGGGGGGGACCAGTACAGTACAAGGTGAATACTATTGAAAAAAAACTAACAGTCAAGGCTGGGAGGATTCGAGACTATGCTACATCTAGCCCAGGTACAAAGTCCTGACACCTTAGACCGTTCGCCCACTGACTCACCTATATCATTTATCTATGTACAAAATATGCTAATCTAAGAAATTGTTGATTATTAGCACATTATCTAAAGTTACATCCATTAATTTCACAAAAAAATGCGATGATGAATATTTGGTACCACTCTGTCTTATGATAGTCGTAGATTAGGCTCAAATAGAATATTTCATATTAAAACATCACTAGTACTTTATGCTGTTAACTATTAAGAATTTAATACTTGTTCATGTACTGTTTTTATTTTTTTTTAAATGATAAACAAAATCATTATTTGAATATCCAGTATCTAATTATTTGGTTCATTCAAACCACTTTATCTTTTTTCTGCGTATTTTCGGGTGTATTTTTAAAAATGGATATATATACACTTTTTGATTCTGAATAACTTATAAAAAACATTATTTTACTATATTTTTAATGGACTTACTATGTGATGAGGAAACTTTATCAGCTAGAATAAAAACCAACAAATGAAAAAGTTGTCTATAATGAAACACGTTAAATTTGTTTTTTTATCTGGAGGATATTTACTAAATGTATTATATCAAATAAAAATATATTGATTTTTTTAATTACAGGCTAATGTCTTTCTTAGCCTTACTTTGCTCATTACACATGTACTATTTATATGTGGAGAGAACGAATTCAGACTGAGTAAGAGGTGAACCAGTACAGTAGAAGGTAACAACAATACTGATATTTATTTCCATACCAGGCCGGATTCGAACCTGTGCCATCTGTAACCCTTGCTCAGTCTTGATGCCTAAGAGCGCATGGCCACCGGCTCGCCCGAATATAGTAACTACATTAATTTTGAAACAGTGTTTCCATTAATATATTTTTCAATTGAGTTCAAAAGTTAATATGATTCCAAAACAACTAAAAAAAGTTTTTACACAATACAAAAGGCCAGTCTCAGGAAATGAGGAATTTTCCAACAGTAAATATATTACAAAACAGACATTGGTGTCCATAGCTACCTAAACAGTGACTAGTTAAGCGACTCCATGGAGACTGAAACTGCAGGCAACTCGCAGCGATGTTTGTAACTGTTCCGACTCGGCGGAATTTCCTCGATCCTCTCCAAATCATGAGCAGCTCCTGCAGAGTTTTGTTTGAACAGTCTTGGCACAGTTTTCACATCCGACATGTCTTCCCGGTCTACACTGAACTGTCTCTTGAGAAATCTACTCGCATTTCCCGATCTTGGCTTGCCATCACTGGGAGAGAGACATCGGTAATGATTGTAGGGTGTGCTTAAGTCCACTTCATCAGTCCGCTTCCCAACAGAGTTCAGATTCGTCGTGCTTTTCGATGTGTTGACAAACGATACGCCAAGCAAGTCTACGTTGACATCTGATATGGAGAAAGGAGTGGAGATCCCAGACTGACTCATGTTCGACATCTTCTGCTCCGTTGATAAGCTCTTCTTCACAGAGGGCTCTGGTGATTTCACATTATGGATGGTTACGTTACCCTGATCAAAAGTCATTTGTCGTTTCCACTGTTTCCGATCAGGTTTCCCATCTACCCTTGCTTCCAAGTATCTCCCATGGCTCTCTAGTAGCTGAGGGTCCAACGACATCTGGCTGACTAGTCCAGTAGAGCGAGGTCTGGAGACTGTCTGATGAACCACTGGAACCTCCAGCGAGATGTCTAGAGAACCACCACTCTCTTCAGAAGCATAACGAAGTGGTGTACGGATATCAGATGGTAATTCAATGTTACCCGTTCTCCCATAGAGAATAAGATTTTCATCCAACCTACAAAATAAAATAAGTCTTTATATATTATGAAGAACACTTCGTTATTTAGGCAGTATCTTCTTTATTCAAAATTACATAAATATTATTATTGATTGGTACAGTCATGGAATGAAGAGATATACAGCATTTTTGGGAATTATGTTATAAGGTCAAAGTTTTTGAGTATTATTTAAAAGCATATTCAACTGAGAGTTTGTTGAGAATTTCAATTAAACAAAGTATACATATTTTTAAATTTTGTTGTTAAAACAAGACAACTTTAAGCATTGTTAAAACTGGGTAGCCACTTGATTTTACCATTCAGAACGAGAAAACTGATTCATAGGATTTCTGGATATGTGATATGATCCGGAGTTCTAAAAAATCTTGAGCATGGAAAACAAACTTGTATGTGGTTTGTTTGTAATAACGTGAAAGTAAGCAAAAATTGAAAAGTGCATGAAGTTAAATGAAAATTTATCAGTCCCTTATCAGTCCTTTACCAGTTCCAACCCCAACAAATAATTTACACTACAGCTTACAAGGTTGGACATTTATTACGTTATCCCATAACACTCTACAACTGTTGTTTAGGTATAGCTAGGGCTTTTTAGATTAAGGGTTTGTTGATGTTTTTTTTATTTTAAATTCACATTGTTTATTAAGTAAATGAACAAATTATTATTTAAATTTGGACACACTCTGGTTTGTCCTTCTTGAAGAATCTTTATATTACTTATTCGTAACTGTATAGTTTATATTAAGTTTATTTATGAGTCTCTATCTTTGTATATGTGTCCTTAGATATTTTAATTTTTTTAATTTTACTTCAAATATGAATACATTAATGTATCTAAGAAAACAGTTTTAGCCTGTGATAATTGGAATATCTTACCCATGGCATTCCCTGTTTGCATGAAACAATACAAACAAGATAATAGATCATTAATAAGTAAATTCTACATTACAAAAAAGTGTACTACGCTATTAATTTTTTAATAATTCTCTTTTTAAATTTATGACTTTTTTTAGATATACCACAAAGTTCTCGGAAAATCACCTTAAGGACTTCGTATTTTACTCCATTATATCTTGTGTACGTCTCAACTATAAGTAAATATAAGAAATAATATAAAAATAGTATATCCTTTAATGCTGTGTTGTATATGCTTCATAAAAGGACAGAGAATGAAGATGTATAGAAAATACCCTATTACAGGAGCCATAAATAGGCCTTTACAAATATCTACTCTATCAGCACAAAAAGCATGCACAAAATCACAAAAAAACACATAGAACTGCAATTCTCAGAATTTATGGGACCAACTTAAATTTGTGTTATATTTTACGATGAGTAAAATAAAAAAATAAAAATGAATGTTCGAAAACCATTGCTCAGGTTGCCAAGTGATGAGCATATTAAACAATTACGTATACGGCGCTCGCAGTTATAAAGTATGAATTAACGAGCCTGACCCAATATAACCTAACCTAACATATCCTAACCTTACCATACGTAACTTAACCTTATCTTACGTAACCAATTGTATCGTACATAACCTATCCTAACCTTACCTTACGTAACTTAACCTTATCTTACGTAACCCAACCTTACCGTACCTAACCTATTCTAACCTTACCTTACGTAACTTAACCTTATCTTACGTAACCAAACCTTACCATACCTAACCTATCCTAACCTTACCTTACGTAACTTAACCTTATCTTACTAACCAATTTTGTCGTACATAACCTATCCTAACCTTACCTTACGTAACTTAACCTTACCTTACGTAACCAAACCTTACCGTACCTAACCTATTCTAACATTACCTTACGTAACTTAACCTTATCTTACGTAACCAAACCTTACCTTACCTAACCAAACCGTACTTAACATAACCTAGCCTTTTCTAACCTAATCTTACCGTACCTAACCTATCCTAACTTTACCTTACCTAACCTAACTTCATCTTTGTTAGTGTAGCTTTACTATACCACCTACACGTTATCATACTATTGTTTGTACTACTACAATTTGTGAAAATTAAAGTTTGTATTTATATGTTTCTACTATAAACATATTGTTTATAGTTGTCTACTACAACAATTAATTTTCTACTTATCTTAATATGTGTTGGTTCAGTTACAATACAAGTAAACGTCATACAACACAAATATATTACAATTACAAAATACACAAATATAATAAATTTCGACAAACCATGTTTACCTTACTCAATTCAGAGGGATCCGCAAAATATTTGTTATATATTGTAATAAATGTGGGCTGTGTGACATTCAATTGCACTGTAGAAAAATATTTCTACATTTTTTTTAGTTTAATAAAACTAAGAGAAAAATTGAAGTTGACCCAGTAATACTTGAGAGTTATCCTTGAAAATTTGACAATTTCACAAATTAAATTCTATATCCAATGACATTTACCCAATAGGAGGTGGTGTAGGCAGCTCCTTGTCGAAGCCCCTCTTGCCTAGCAGCCAGTACGTGGGCATCTTCCCCTTGCCTTTAATGTCAGTCTCTCCCCGATAGTCCAGCTGATACTCTCCGAGCTCTTCCAGTTTTAATTTAGTTGCCTCTGATATATGGATTCGCCATGGAGCACCTGTATAGGAGTTTACGTGTTAAATGAGGTGTTATACGTGAGAAAAATAAACTTCTATTTGTTCCTGATCATTCACATGATAATATATTTTGTACCATATTTTTGAGTTGGGTTCTGTCACCATTTTATTTGTATTAACTAGGGAAAAGGCTATTGATTAAAACTGTAATGAAACCAGTAAGTTCAGTTTTACTAATAGGAAGATTCTGAATTGAGTTTGGTTTTGTATAATCAAATCAGTTTTTTTTTTATCGTCGTTCTCTCATTCTGGCTATTCCGAAAAATGAATGTGACTGAACAGTCTTCTCAAGTGAATAATTTTGCCACATTCTAGTTTCCGACCCTCTATCAACGCGGTGTTGAGTTTAAAACTAATTGTCGTTATTGACATTGTCAGTTTCATGTTCCCGAACAACTGCACAACCGCTTAGTCCTCACAACCGTTTAGCAGCGCAATAGTTTAGTCCTCACAACAGTGTGGCTGCTTTCATCTCAACCCTATTCGGAAGTGATTGCGGCTTCGTCAATTATCGAAAGTCCAGTTGTCGTCTGTCCGTTCTACTTCAAACCATTGTGTGATTTGAACAGTTGTGGCAGTTGACTCTCCTTCCGCGTTTTTCTACCGAGCAGCACCAGTTATCAGTACTAACGCCCGTGTTTTATAGTTGAACATTACTTCACTTGAAAACGTATCACGGTTACATATTTTAACATGTGTATTTTTAAAGTTTAACATGCTTTTTTATAGTAAAAAATTTTCTAAGTCTTTTGATTTATGAAAATAAAAACCTAAATTAAAATAATAGTTACAAAACCTTTAGCATGTTTTTGTCAGGAGCACTAGAAAAATACGTCCTCTTTTTTAAAAAAAGACAAGTTTAAACTTGTATACCTATAAATAAAGCTGTAATCTTTTGAAATTAACACTGGCCTTATGTAGAGTCAAATCCAATATGGGGTCAGTTGTAACAGACAGTAGAAAGTGGCTCTTTGACTAACTCATGCAGCAAACGCCTCTACAAATTACAATGAATAATTCACTGCAGAATACAAGAAGTAGTGCCGGCTTTTCCTTTTCACCTAGATATATCTTTCAATGATGCTAGTTATGGAATTGATCTTAGCACTGTTCCAAATATAACTTATGTCTCATAAATAAAACTGTATTTTATTTAACCAAACGTCTTAGTGCTCCATACTTGACATTTTCAGGATTAAATAGTTTTGGATTATCTCTTTCTTATTCCGTCTTAACTGTGAGGTTTGTTTGATAAAACATAACGTATATTTGTCTTGTATTTTTTATGTTTAAAATTGTTTTGATGATGCGCTATACAAACACCATACCATGGCTATACAAACAACATACCATTGCTACAAACAACATACCATGGCTATACAAACACCATACCATGGCTTTACAAACAACATACCATGGCTATACAAACACTATACCATGGCTTTACAAACAACATACCATGGCTATACAAACACCATACCATGGCTATACAAACACCATACCAGTACAGTGTAAGTGCAGCCATAAAGTAAATACACTTGTTGGTACAGCTAATTGCTAAAGGTTTCAACGTATATTTTCTTTATAGCCCGATTTTCAGTTTTAAACTGTCATAATATTGAGTAATTGAAGTTAAAGGAAGCTGCTTAAAGGAATGAACTGCAAGTACATATTTACCTGTGGATTCCATTCGGGATGCTGTGTTCACTGTGTCGCCGAACAGGCAGTACCTCGGCATTGTCAGCCCCACAACCCCCGCACAGCAAGGACCTGACGACATAGTTATGTCTAAGGTGTAGGTAAGCACTGGAGAAACTGTGTGGTGCTGTCGTTTGTAGTAAGTTGTAGGTACTCACTGGAGAAACTGTGTGGTGCTGTCGTTTGTAGTTAGTTGTAGGTACTCACTGGAGAAACTGTGTGGTGCTGTCGTTTGTAGTAAGTTGTAGGTACTCACTGGTGGTGCTGTCGTTTGTAGTAAGTTGTAGGTACTCACTGGAGAAACTGTGTGGTGCTGTCGTTTGTAGTAAGTTGTAGGTACTCACTGGAGAAACTGTGCGGTGCTGTCGTTTGTAGTAAGTTGTAGGTACTCACTGGAGAAACTGTGTGGTGCTGTCGTTTGTAGTAGGTTGTAGGTACTCACTGGAGAAACTGTGTGGTGCTGTCGTTTGTAGTAAGTTGTAGGTACTCACTGGAGAAGCTGTGTGGTGCTGTCGTTTGTAGTAAGTTGTAAAGTACTTTTTCAAATATTTTGAATACTTAGATGACAAAAAAGTAAAATGACTGGAATAGTACTAACTAGATTCCCATCTTCTCATTGCCTGAATTTTATAGAGTTCCCGGAAAGAAATCGAAGGCAAAAACATGCCTAATCCTACTCATAATTAATAAGTATATATATTTTTTTAATACTCTTGCCAATTCACATGAGCTTACAGGCCTGTGCGTGAACTTCATTCAACAAGTGATGTACCAAACTTTCACTCACTTTGGGATTCGAAACTTGGACATACCTTTGCCGAAGACCTACCCACTGAGCCACGACGCCGGAATATATTTTTTGTTTCAAAGGGTTTCAACAAAGCTCGTCTGAACTCACACCTCCAACGTTAAGGGTAATTAAGTCCCCAGGAACACCTTATATCTCATATTCCAGGTAGGAACAGAAATGTCCAGCGTTTGAAAGAAATTGGCAATCCAGGCTTACACGGGATGTATTTTATTTATAAATGAGTCATTATTTGTGAATGGATTTATTTTAACTAAGCCATAACTATTGTGTTATTAAAAAAAATTACATTATTATATATTTGTATTTTATTCAATCATTCCTAATAACGTGGACAGCAGAAACTTATAAGTAAATAACACGAATAATCATTTTTAAATGAGAGATTAGTATATTATTTGTTATATTATTAAATAATAAATTAGTAACTTTCAAATTTAGTAGATAATTCAGCCAATTATGCACAGAAATAAGCCAATTAAAGTCATATACGTATTGCTGCGATATTTTACAATTATCATACGATCGTCAGGAACCTAGACTAAAAGCATTACACATTGTAGAAGATTGATTTTAAATGATAATTATTCATACATTTAGACATTCCCTGATTAATTTGTCGTCATTCACATAGGTTTCGTAAAATATAAACACCTGAAGGTAACCCTCAAGGAACCACTTTCGCAGGGTAGTAATTTTCTCTGGAAAAATGGCTGGCTTACAGAAATTATATTCACTATACAAATGACAGCATGTATTTTAAACATATACGTTATGTCACAAAAACGGTGTCCTGGCTGTTAACTTTCAGATTCTACACAAAATTAAGGAGGAGAGGCAAACGGAATTTTTTTCGAATTCAACTCTGTTTAGTGTATATTTTTATTTTTATTTTTTTTATTTTCACAACAAAAATAATACTTCAAAACGACTTGCCCGATTAACTTAAAATAATGCACACTTCATTAAACTAACATGATTAAACGGCATAAAAATATCAATTTTAAAATGTTGGCCATTTTAATGTTTAAATAATGTTTGCTTTACAAGATATTCGGAGGTAAGAGATTTATAAATACGGATTATAAATATTATAAATAGCCACAATTATGAAAATTCGATAGATTTTTGGATATTTCATTGGATATTTTGATGCTGTTTACTAATATTTCTATAAAGCCATTTGCAAAGGCAGTTGGTCAAACTACTTTGACACTTTGAAACGGGAATTATTCATATTTTATTAAAAAAAATAAAAAATAAATAAAAAACAGCTAGATACGAAATAGAGCAGAATTTTGACAAACTGAGTCCTTTATTTTCCCCTCAAAATTGTGTATATTTCGAAAATTACCAACCAGGATACCTTTTTTGTGACGACACCCTTTATACACCCTTAATGAAAAACATTAACACACCTGTATGCAAACCTATTCTAAGGCGTAAAGGCGTGTAAGGTAGGTGTCTGATTTTGAATTTCCCGCTTTGGTGTAGAAGATCTAAGGCCATAGTCGCAACCTGGTTGGCGTGATCAGACATGCGCACGGGCAGTCCCCCCACTACCATGTAGGCATCTCCTATAGTCTCTACCTGCAAAAGTAGCAGACATTTGAACATAACAACATAATAATTAATGAATAATGTGTACACTAGGGTGTGTCGAAAAATACGAATTTGAAATTTAAAATCGCAACAAGTCTCAAAAGTTGCGTATTTTTACGCAAAATAATGGGAGACTACTTTGGCAAATATTACATAAGACCTGTCCACGCATTGATCCTGAAGTTTAACTTGTGAAACTCCATAAGAGACTCTCTGGAAAACCTTGAATTGGTATACACTAGACCTTGAAAATTGCAGACATCTTTGACCTCATAAATGGAAAGAGCTCTTCAAACTAATTTTAAAAATTATATAACTTGTGCAATTGCACAACAATATCGTGAAATTAGTGCTAATTGAATATTCTCTATTTAAATTTTTCCCACTTTTTTTAACAGGCACTGATTTCACAATACTACTGTACCATCAAATTTTCAATACTAGTTTGAATAGCTCTATCTATTTATAAAGTCAATAAAAATTTCTGAAATTATCAAGGCCTAGTGTAAACCCCATCTCATCGCATTATTTATATACTGTTCTCTTTATTATTTTTTGAACCAGTTAAAAATCTTCAAGTGGATTTCCGCCTTAAGAAGTAATATTGTGACATAAATCAAAAGCTGTACTTTTGGCAGCACCACGTGTCAGAGTTACACTTAAATGCCACTGACACACTAATGCTAAGTCTGGTCATTAATTAAATAAACAATGTATAGTTTAAACACTCACATTGAAGTAAGCAAATGTTAAAAAAACATGAATTGTTGTTCAATTTTTATAGGCAATAATGTTACATTTCAAAATTGGCCTAAATTAATTACAAAAATAATTTATGGATAAATATAAAGTAAACTATCAAGAATGCTATTTTACACTGTATATTTTTTTCGGGACAGCTAATATGAAAATTCATATACATATGTTTCCTTAAAATTAGCTGCATTTACTATTTGGTAATCTCAAAATCTTTAACAAATATAATCAACTTTGCAGGTAAGACAATTTATTTATAGTAAAAAACTAAATTTAATACTATTTCTAAACCTCCGAAGTTTAAAATGTAAACAACCTTTTTAAATGCTTAGTCTTATATTGTTTATCTTTATAGTTGAAAATGTAGCTTAGGATGAAGAAATAAATCAAACGAAACTGTTTTATTAAAAAGTTTTAGGAAGAGCTTCAATAAACAACGTTACGTAATACTGCTGAACAAAGTTTGCCTAAAATAAGCAATGAATAACATATTTCAGGTGTTATCGTAATGATTTGAAGTGATATGGAAGAGGTATCGTTTACTGGAATAGCCATGTCGAGTGGTGGTAGCCACGTCGAGTGTTGATAGGCATGTCGAGTGTTGGTAGCCATGTCAAGTGGTGGTAGACATGTCAAGTGGTGGAAGCCATGTCGAGTGTTGGTAGCCTTGTCAAGTGATGGTGGCCATGTCAAGTGGTGGTAGCCATGTTGAGTTTTGGTAGCCATGTCAAGTGTTGGTAGCCATTTCAAGTGGTGGTAGCCATGTCGAATGTTGGTAGCCATGTCAAGTGGTGGTAGTCAGGTCAGCTGTTGGTAGCCATGTCAAGTGGTGGTAGCCATGTCGAGTGTTGGTAGGCATGTCTAGTGGTGGTAGCTATGTCGAGTGTTGGTAGCTATGTAAAGTGGTGGTAGCCATGTCAAGGGGTGGTAGCCATGTCAAGTGTTGGTAGCCATGTCAAATGGTGCTAGCCATGTTGAGTGTTGGTAGCCATGTCAAGTGTTGGTAGCCATTTCAAGTGGTGGTAGCCATGTCGAATGTTGGTAGCCATGTCAAGTGGTGGTAGTCAGGTCAAGTGTTGGTAGCCATGTCAAGTGGTGGTAGCCATGTCGAGTGTTGGTAGGCATGTCTAGTGGTGGTAGCTATGTCGAGTGTTGGTAGCTATGTAAAGTGGTAGTAGCCATGTCAAGGGGTGGTAGCCATGTCAAGTGTTGGTAGCCATATCAAATGGTGCTAGCCATGTCAAGTGTTGGTAGCCATGTCAAATGGTGGTAGCCATGTCAAGGGGTGGTAGCCATGTCAAGTGTTGGTAGCCATGTCAAGTGGTGGTAGCCATGTCGAGTGTTGGTAGCCATGTCAAGTGTTGGTAGCCATGTCAAGGGGTGGTAGCCATGTCAAGTGTTGGTAGCCATGTCAGTTGGTGGTAGCACTGTCAAGTGGTGGTAGCCATGTCTAGTGTTGGTAGCCATGTCAAATGTTCTAGCCATGTCGAGTGTTTGTAGCCATGTCAAGTGTTGGTAGCCATGTCAAGTGGTGGTAGCCATGTCAAGGGGTGGTAGCCATGTCAAGTGGTGGTAGCCATGTCAAGTGGTGGTAGCCATGTCAAGTGGTGGTAGCAATGTCAAGTGGTGAAAGCCTTGTCAAGTGGTGGTAGCCATGTCAAGTGGTGGTAACCATGTCGAGTGTTCGTAGCCATGTCGATTGGTGGTAGCCATGTCAAATGTTTGTAGCCATGTCGAGTGTTTGTAGCCATGTCGAGTGTTGGTAGCCATGTCAAGTGGTGGTAGCCATGTCAAGTGGTGGTAGCAATGTCAAGTGGTGGAAGCCTTGTCAAGTGGTGGTAGCCATGTCAAGTGGTGGTAACCATGTCGAGTGTTCGTAGCCATGTCGAGTGGTGGTAGCCATGTCGAGTGTTGGTAGCTATGTCAAGTGGTGGTAGCCATGTTGAGTGTTGATAGCCATGTCAAATAGTGCTTGCCATGTCGAGTGTTGGTAGCCATGTCAAGTGGTAGTAGCCATGTCAAGTGGTGGTAGCCAGGTCAAGTGGTGGTAGCCATGTCAAGTGGTGGTAGCCATGTCAAGTGATGGTAGTCATGTCGAGTGGTGGTAGCCATGTCAAGAGTTGGTATTCATGTCAAGTGGTGGTAGTCATGTCGAGTGTTGGTAGCCATGTCAAGTGTTGGTACCAGAACATTAGAAAGGAAGATAAGAGTTGGCTGGAATTATGGCTCGGAGTGGGCATTTATTGTCTTGTTTGCCAAGAGATTGTCTTTATTATACCTGTCCTATAAATAAAAACTATAACTGGACTTTAAAGAGTAGGGTAAGTTGTAGCAATACTTGTTAGCGTGCGCAATTACGAAAAGAATACAAGGTAATTGATTTTGAGCTATATAATATAATGTGGTGTACATTATTAATTTTATTTGCACTATTTAGGTTACGTCAACGTGAGTATGTTCTACGAAACTACCGAAGTAGAACATATATTTATTGTTTATTTAAAATATATGTCCCTACCCACCTTGCTATGGTTGACGATGTAACCAGCCGCAACCTTAGCAACGTGTTTACGTCTTCCGTAATTGAACGCCAATGTAAGTGTATGAGTGGGTGGGTGGGTGTGTTAATACACAGTACATGTATGGTTGGGCATTAAAATGTATAGGTGGAAGAAAAGTCGAACATTTTGAAAAAACCTTTCTAGTACTTTAAATACACCTATTTTATAATCTACTTGTTTTATATTGTGAATTTGAGTACGAGTAAACATATTGTGATCGAAGACTTTTTGTTGTTTATATTGTCTCTTGTTTACATTTCATATTCCTTATAGATTGTTCTTGTCCTATTATTTTATGTTGCTCTATTTTTTTACCCATTAAAAAATGCCTATCTAACAATTGTGTGTCGCATGTCAACGCAGTGCTCGAGGCGACACTACATGTTAGAGTTACACTCATATTCCCCTATGTACACTCAAGTCAAGTCGGGTAATACATTAAATAAATGTGTTCAGTTAATTATTGTATATTTATTATTAGTTTATTACAGACAAAGATAATTTTTTTTTAATTTCACTTTTATCATAGTTCTGTCTCACCCAAGCTCACCTTGTAGACATTGTAGGCGTTGATTGTGGCATCGAAGCAAGTGTATAGGTCGTTGAGTAAGTCCACTACTTCGAACGGCGTGGAGTACGCTGATATTGTGGTGAAGCCAACGATGTCAGAGAAGTAGATGGTGACTTCACTGAAGTCTTCTGGATCCACTGGCTGACCAAGCTTTAACTTCTCAGCTACAGAACTGAAAGTCAGCAAGATTTAGACTGAATTATACTGATAAAAAATAATTAATGTGACTACATAATAATATAAATAAAAGTTTTTCAACCATAAATTATCTGATTTGGTCATGTTTTTCAATTAAGAAGTGTATTTATTCAACTAAATGTTTATTTACTATGCAATTTTTACCAACTAATTTCAATTTATTGTTATGACGCCAAGCGATGGGGTAAAGATATGGGGGAATAAAAAATTAGTGACTAAAATATGAAACCAATATTTTTATTTGTACTTTGTTGCTAATTAGTCATGGAATTTATCAGTTTTGTTTGATCAAAACAAAATTGTTGTGTATTAGCATTCTATAAAATATTTTCCATATTTACTTTTTAATCGATATTTTCATTTATGCAGCAATAATCCTCTGAGATGCAGAATACTAAATTGTATGAGAATGAACACATTGGCACTTTGAAACATTACTTTAATGTCATTATTTCCAATGTATTGCGTAGCAGAACACCATGAAACCTATGTTATGGAAATAGAGAGTTATATTAATAAAAATTCTTGACGGTATGTATTTTTCGTGATGGTGTTCATTACTGATTTATTTTAAATAGCTACACATCACATAGTTTTTTTTTTTAATGTTATATTTCGGCCATACAGTCTGAAGCCATTTTCAAACATTAAACAAACAACTAGATTTTAATAAAATATAAATTAATTAATAGATCTTATGTTTAAAAAAATATTTAACAGATGATTTGATCAATGAAAATATTTGAATACCGGTATGTATACTATATAAATCTTGATAAATAAATAATATTTTCATTGATCCAATCATCCGTTAAATATTTTTTAAAAACATATAATCTATTAATTAATTTATATTTTATTAAAAACTTTTTTTTAATTGTTTGAAAATGGCTTCAGACTGTATAGCCGAAATATAACATAAAAAAAAAAAACTATGTGATGTGTAGCTATTTAAAATAAATCAGTATATTAATAAAACTCTCCCATCGCAGAAAAATGTTATACTGAATAGTTAAAATTTTAAGGAGGGCTAAATTAAACCTAGATTATTGAAAAGTATTATTGGAAGTAGCAATTATCAATCAAAAAACCAAAAAGAATTATAAAAATAAAATGGTTTACCTATTTTTGAATATTGAATTCAATATTAAATAATAAGTTGTACACAGAACTGTAAAGAAAGTCATATAGTTTTTATCTCTCAAATAGCACATGCTAGAGATATAAATAAAAAACTGCTTGTATTGATTGTATTTTCAAGTAATGGATATATATTCTAATTTGAAACGATCGTCATATCTTTTGATTACAAAGTAATCATTTTCAAACATTTTAATATTTTGACAAAAAAAGTTCATATAAATTTTCTGAAACCCAAATTTCTTAGCTTCTAGAGTAAACATTGTTTCATTAAATTGATTAGAACTTTTATTTCTTGAGATGTTAAAATTATGGAATTGCTAAAACTTATAGAATATATTGTTTATGTTCTAACTAGGTAATTGAAATGTAAATGTGAAACTTTTATGGGTTTTTTAGTAATACAAGTGTAAAGTTGGTGCTCAGTGAAAACTAGTTGAAAGTCCGGTACTTTTTTGTTCCAACTAGAATAAAACGTATTAAAATCTCATAGCAAAATATAAAAATCTTATGTCAAAACGTACGAGTAAAAAAGGAAAACGAAGGTGTGATAGGATTTGTCGTAGGCCTCTTTGTTTCTTAGTAAACAACCTTCAAACTCGGGCACACTTAATTTCTGCACTGATAAATTCTTTCTCGTTCCTTATATTTACACAGTTTCTAGTAAACGTCTTAAGAAAGCTTTTGAACGATCACTTTCATTTTAACTTTGTATATATTTTTATCATTGTAATATAAAGATCCTCACATTGGCAGCATCCTGTTCAGAAGCTGCTCAGTCTTTTTCTTCTCCATGTCCAGCTGTTCTGTTCTCTCCCTTATCAAGTCCTCCAGGTTGTTAGAATACTTCTCCAGCATTTGAAAGATCGTGTCAACAAAGTTCACTTTCCTGAAATAAGAATCTGTAATTAATAAACAACATGCTATGAACTAACAATGAGCCTAAGCATGGCCGTATTGTTTACTTCAATCAGGAAGTAATAATAAAAATTAACTAATTATTAAATATCTTAAGTACTTATGAAAAATGGTGGCATCTTGACGTCTCAAAACTATGAAAGAAAAAAGGATAACACTCTTTTACCATTTTCTAGAAAAATCTATATTATTTTGAAAAAGTAAGTATAATCCATGAAGTCATCAATTAAAATAATAAAATTTCACAATAACTATCAGACACGCAAACATCTGTCCAAAAAAACATACTACCACAATAATTGTAAACTAATAAATATTATATATTTATAAGTCATAATAATAGGTTAAATGCTAGAGAAATCTTTGTAGCCCTAACGTCATCTCTTGAAAAAATAAAGAAGTTTTTCATTTCATTTTATAAGAGAAAATATGTTAAGTGTTTGAAAATTGGAGTAAATATATAACATATGAGTCGGTTGTTACAAATATTCTGTAAATAAGAATGATTGATTTCGTATAAAATTGAGATATTCAGTACATGATTTATACCTCCTCGTTTCAATATGAATATAAATTGAATCTGAAAATATTACTTTGTAACATTAGGAATGGTAAATTACTTTTATCTTTTTTTTTATAATAAAATTTAAAAAAAACTATGAATTGAAATCATAGTTGAGTAGTATGAATAGAAATCATAGTTGAGTAGTATGAATTGAAATCATAGTTGAGTAGTATGAATTGAAATCATAGTTGAGTAGTGTTAATAGAAATCATAGTTGAGTAGTATGAATAGAAATCATAGTTGAGTAGTATGAATTGAAATCATACTAGTTTTATAATTTTACGCAATTCGAAAGCTGCGTTTGTGTATTTTAGAAATCTTCATAGCACACTTACAAGTGTCTGAAGATACCAACTATATAAATTTTAGTTTGGAGATAATTTTGTTAATGGTCCCTGAATAGACCAGTACACGTCCATGGTCTCAGTGCAGTAAAACAGCAGAGCGTTGCTGCATTCAACTAGACTAATTGTCACTTAATTGGATGTGTTTACTTATACACACATTTAGTGTTTCCTCTTTAACGGGCTGTTTGGTACTTTGAGCTAGACTTAGTTGAATGGCTACATTCGATAACAATGACTCGAAAATTAATTTTTGAATATTTACATCAAATAACACTGTATAAACTTACTTAAACTTGCTTGTTTATTTAAGCAATTAAATAAACAAGCAGTAAATTAAATAAATGTATTCTTTTTCTTTCTTCTTGATAAAAAAAAAAATTATAATAATATCATTTTATTAATAATAAATGATAACTAATAAATAAGGTAAATAAGGAATATTGGGGTATTTAATTTTCATGGTTTTCTTTCGGAAAGAAATATTTCGGCGGAAACGCCGCTTTTTGACAAAAGCATTGAAAAAATAAAAAGCTTATATACACCAACATCTATATATATATATATATATATATATATATATATATATAAAATTTTATGTAGTTTTATTCTCCTGAACTCGAATATGACCTTAAATTAGAACATATGTCGAATAATAGCTAATATATTCAACAACAACAAAATGGGTTAAGTTAGGTTAAATTAAGTTGGGTTAGGTTAGCATATTTCGATCGTGATTACATGTTGCTAACTTAATTCCTAACCTAACTTTAACTAACCTAATATGTTTTGTTAATATCTCAGTTTTTATTTGTCGTAGGACTTTAACGGATGTCACATTCATTTTTAGGAGGGAAACAGAAAACATTAATGTTATGTAAATCATTTTCGGTTTAAATGTTTGTTTCTTTTATGAAATTAATTCACAAAAATTCTCTATATCCACAGAAAAATATCTGTGTATTTGTGTTAGTCGGGTTAGTATTAGTTTAAAAAATCTGAAAATCAAGTGCTACCCTTGTATTTCATATTTACCTTAGATGAAAAAGAAGAAAACATGTACAAATACCGAAATTATTGGATAATATTAAATAAATAAATAATTAAACGTGATAATTTTGCGGTGCCAGAAGTCACGTACCCTGTATGCCATAAAAAACACGTAAATAAAATTCATTAATTAAGTTAACATGGCCATACGATTAATAATCAATTGTATTAATAGACAAAACTTTATTGATCAACAATTGTTCCCTTCCTATTAAGTGCTTTACCTTCCATGGTTGAGGGTCTTGAAGAGGTCATGGACGGCGTTGAAGTCAGGTCTCATGTCCGGTTGTTCAGCCCAGCACTGGCGCATGATGTTGATGGCCT